>JABFQC010000745.1:0-23744 GCA_022817085.1 Psilanteris sp. ZL-2020
AAAATGTATAAAATAAAATTATTTTTTAATTATTTTTATTTTAAACCGTACATTATTTTCCTACGTTGTTTCCCACGTCGTTTCCTACGTCGTTTCCTACGCCAAATCCTTACGTCGTTTCCAACGTCGTTTCCTACGTTGGTTTTTTCGACTGGGTTCCAAACTTCAGGAAAAGACCCCGAATCCAACGATTTAACGTAGAATAACCAAATAGGATAGTTATATGAATATATATAGTATATAGTTATATGAATACTAATTTGAAGTATTTTTAATATAATATTACAAATATATTATTATATGTATTTATTATTATTGTATATAACAACATTTATATATATACTAAAATTTATGTGATATTATAATATATTACTTATTATTATAGAATTATAATTAATGCTAATGAATTTTATATTAATTATATGAATATGAATACTGATTTTATGTTTATATTTATTTAATTAAATTTTAAAAATGACTTATTTATAATATTGTATCAAATATTCAATTATTGCAAAACTAGCAAATCATTCAGCAAATCAGGATATAAATATGATTTTTATACTAAAATAGCAATATTGAATCATATTTAGAATTTTAGGTGAAATCCTTTAATTAATGACTTTCGACTCCTTGATAATCAATCAAAATATCATAAGTGAAGATTATGTTTCATAAAATTTATTAATGCAATGTTTATTTTATAAACTTCAATGATACATTTTCATAAACAATAACTATTATTATTCGTTTCCATTTTTAAATTTTTGTTGTAATAATTTTTATAGTTTTAAATAATGTTTACAATGAATGTAAAATAAACATTTAATTACATATTAATAAATTATATCATGTACTAGATCATATTGTAATATGTAATATAATATCATGTATATAAATACCAATAATTAATAACAAATTATTTGTAGCTAAAATGTGAATTACAGATTTCCAAAATGTTTGCCATCTGTAGGAAACTTGAATATATATTTTTTTTGATATAGTATATTATTGAAACATTTAATTGATTAAAAGTTTCAAGTTGATATTGGAATTGCTATGTAGAATAAAATTTTATAAAATATATTGATCAACATATTTGTATTATCACAGCAATCGATTCTTACAAATTTGTAATTCACTACATAGTCATTATATCCTCCGTTAGATTGCGCATATGTATTGTAATCTATATGATTGCAGCATATAAAAAATAAATATTTTTATACAAATAAATTTATAATACATTACAGCTATGGATTGCACCTTTTATTAATAATTATTGTTTTATATTAAGCTATATATTTAGTTAAAAGACAATCTTTTATATCATTAAAGTATTATATAAAAAATATACAAACAATAAAGAGCTTATAAATAAAGTAGAGGATCATTTTTATCATGGAAATTAATTTGCTGAGAAAATAATATTTTTTAATAGTTTCAAATGTAAATATAATTATATTACGATTTAGAATTTATATTTAATATTAATAACAATATTTATACGAATAATAATTTAGATAAAAATTCATATAAATTCAAAATGGTGTTATCAATAGAAGCTAAAACATTATTGATTTTTATACTAAATAAGTAATTAATAAATAATTAATATTACATTGCATTTGCAATACTTTAAGAATGAAATGACAAATATAGTTTGAAAAAAGAATAATTACTATTTTAATTTTATTATTATTGCAAACATGTAATTTAATTTATGATAATACGTAGTTTTTTCTTATTATACTTATTTTACTATCTTTTTGTTAAAACATCCGCCATTTTGTTAAGATTCCGTTCTTAATAATTCTCAAATGAATATTTTTTAATAATTGTATAATTATTAAATAAATTATTTAATAATAAAATATCCAATATAAAATAATACTTTTACTTTAACATTAAAAACGAATACTTTTTATAAAATTAAAATTTTAAAAAAGTAACGCACTGGCGAGTTTTTAAAAATAATTTTGTGTAACAATTACGCAAATTGAATTATATTTATTATATATCAAATAAGGATATAAAAAATTTCATTGATTAAATTAACTAAATAAACGCTTGGAATCACAGCATTTTATAAAATGATGTAATAAAGGACAGGGAAAGACTGAACGTACACCTGACTTTGTAAAAAAACTGAAAGCAATAATTCTTTAATTTGACAATTAATAAGAAATACATTCATGAAAAAATTCGATCTATCGAAAGCCATCGATATATTTTCTTGTTATCTGGAAACGTGTGTAAAGCTTTCTTATTGATTTTCAATTTGTTTCTTTTCTTGACAATTCATTCAAATAGTCTTACCACTGACAGGTTCGATAATCAAAATAACATTTGATTGCTACTTTTCGACACAGAGTTGCATTCGATCATTTGTAAACTCCATTTCGTTATTTTAATTTAATTTTTGTCTTTCATCGCTTGGATTCGATCTTTCTATCAGGTTCAACCCCCCTTCCCCCCTCCCGCTAAATAATATTTCTAACGTCAGCACGGTCCTTTAAAGTTAAGATCATGTTGCTTTTACACCAAAGATCCTACGTTACGACGATAATTGTTAATTACACGTGAATATAGTAAATGAAATCTCGACGACGGTGAATTTTTCGCGGCCGGCGACAGAGGCGCCACCGTCGCATTAATTTCCGCCGACAAAGGTTCCGGAATTTATTTATTTCTTGTATAAACTCTATTTGTGACTAATTTTGTCGGATTTAGTCATTAGCTAGAACACAAAATGATATCAATAGTAATACATCTTGGAATAAAATAAAATTTAAAAGTATAAATTGTTATGAGAATGTACAGTAATCGTACATTACTAGTTTAATTAGAAGAAGGATCTTGGAGCATCGTCTGTAAAAATCGCGAGCCAAATGAAAATGAAAAATATAAAAGAATGGCAAAAAGTGACGGTGGTGCCGCTAGGCGAGTCGTGTTCGAAACCACATTAAAATCCACAAACGAATTATAGAAACCGTTTTCGTGGATTGTTGCACAAAAGTCGGTTTCCCTAAAGTGGCAGAGAGGTCATACAAATTGGCAAAAATATTTAAAAATATGAAAGTATCCTGTGTCTGTTAATCGTCAAACTTTATATTCGCGAATTTGTATGACGACTCTGTTTGGAGTTGCGGAAAAACGATATCGAAAATTGGAAATTACGCGACAAAAATTCATAAGACTTAAAGACTATTGCTGGCCGGACTCGGGCGGTTTGCGACGCCAACCATTGTATGAATGCCCGTGGCGTCTCAAGTCGCGCCGTGCCCGGCCCACAAACACGCGCTATGTATCTTAGTAATGGTGTTTTTGACCGCGAGATGGAGCTCCTCGGATTATGTCTTTATATTATAACACATGTCGGAAAGACGGAACGCGAAGTTTGGAAAATTTAATCTAAGAAGTGGTTCTTGAGGTACTTCATCATGCCGAAGGTTCGGAAACGTTTTACACCGATAACTTTCATCAGGTCATCATCGCAGAAAGCATATTGTTTGTTTTTAGGATCCTGAAACAAACAGATATTGACAATTAAACATTAAAATTAGCATTTGAAATATCGCATCAATGGCTGTTTATGTTCAAATTATCTTAATTAATATATATTTTTAAAATAAGTTAACAAAAAATTGATATTATAAAACAAAATCAAATTCATTATTATAATTCATAATACTTTAATCATACACTTGTCAATATATTTGTAATCAAATGTTACAACTGACTAGTGCAATTGCCGAAGTTATTGTACTTACATAAAGATTCTTCTGCTTAATTATTTCCCACATCTTTTTGACAACTTCGTGCCGTGCCATCTTTTCACAACCTACGATAGCTGCAAGTTCGGGGGATAAAGTGATTGGCCGAATGTATCCACTTCCTTTACCCTTTCCACTACCACCTCCAGTTTTCTTGGCTCCACCAGAATTCTTCTTGTTTGCAGACCAGTCATCATCGCTGTCACTATCACTACCCTTCTTTTTACCTTTCTTTCCAGCTTTACCTGTAAGCATTCATGATTTAGACATTTTGAAAACACAAAAATAAATCCACAGAAACTGATATTAAAATTGTATTTCATTACAATAAATCAATTTATGTAAAGATAATAGTTTACAGTTTATTTGTATTATATGTATTACTTTATTAAATTACGTTAAAATTTTAATACAAATCAACCAATAAAACCTCACCTTTTTTTGGAGCAACCTTGGCTTTCTTTGGGCTGTATTCTTCATCACTAGCATTATCATCGCTACCACTTTCTTCATCATCAGAGGAACCCTTCTTGCGTTTGGATGCTGTTTTCTTGGGGGCTCCACGTTTGGCTGGCTTTTTTTTTTCTTCCTCTTCTGATTCTTCTTCCTCCTCCTCCTCTTCCTCAGCTTCCCCATTATCTGATTCCTCACTAGCAGCTTTCTTCTTCTTCTTACCACCCTCTTGTTTCTCTTGTAGGCATTCTATGACCAGATCATCAACTTCCTTTTTCCTGCACATTAATTACCAAATATAAATACCTGAATTCGTCTTGATGACACATGCAAGCATTAAATGTAAGGAAAATAATTTTTCTAGTATATATTTTATTATATTAAAAATAATTTATGTTTATAGTTTAGAAGAATTAATACATTTGTGATTTCATAGTTCAAATGAGGTCTAATATATGAAAATTTATATAAAATAATTGATTCATAGTTGTATGATGTTGGAAGGGGAACGAGGTACCACACGAATTTCGTTGCTACACAGAGACCCTCCTTTTGATCTTGGATTAGATAAACCAAGTTATTTTGTTGATAGCCATAATAACTGTTTTATCAAATCCGTAATTCATTCACTTGTATTTTTTATTTTACCTTTCTGTAAGGTCAACATCCAGCTTCTCTTCAATTTGTTGCCTAACTTTTTTTGCAGACATGGTGGTTAGATCAGCATCCTTAAGGATAGCTAATAACAGAAAAATAATTATTTTATATTAATATACTTCACTATTGAATTACATTTAAAAATAATGCATTATGTTTTAACTTTTCATTATTTACATATGAGAAAGTATAATAAACATTGGACTGTGTACTAAATAACTTTGTTATTAAACTATGTTTTTATTTATATATGAATATGATGTTCTAATTATTAATTGAAACTGTTATAACCTATGTTTCTATTTAATAATACACAACAAAAAAATTATTAAGTTATTATAAAATGTAAAATACTCATGATGAAAAGTTCATGAAAAATGTCTATCAAAAAGTTTAATGTGGATTTTATACTATTTCACTTTACATCAATTTTGCTCCAAAATATGACATAAGTTACGTCAAATTAATGGCAGGAACATGGTATCAATAAATAGATGAATAAATAAAGTTTCAACTGATTTGAATAGTAATATAGAAATTAAAATCAAAAATAAAATGTGTTTTGTGTTCAAATAAGTTAAATTTGTCTTTTTTTTGTTTATCACAGACCTATTAAAATGTCAATACCATTTGTTATCATTAAAAAACGAATATAGAACTAAATTCTATAATTTTTTACTTCTTAATTGTTAAAATCATTAACAACAACCAATAAGACTATTAATATATTGTTCAACTTATATTGTAAGTATTATAGTTAAAAAGTTACGTAACAATAAATGCACATCAGATTTAATTTAAGCATTGTATGTAATTACTTTTAAATAGGTCTTTGTTTCAAAATTAGAAAATATTTTAATTTTATAATTTTGAATCCTTCATGAAAATGTCAAAACATAATTTCAATTATTTCCATCATATTCTATTAAATATATGTACTCTTGTCTGTATATATATATATATATACTCGCATACAAATATATGTTTAATTTGACATAATATATTTTTAAAATTAACAAACCGAGCTTCATTTTTGAATTGTTCATTTATGCATTGCTTAAGGATTTTCATAGAATAAAGTAGATTTCTATTATGAAATGAGATATTTTTATCACGCACTTGTATGATAATTAAATGTTATCATATTACTGTGTGATAAGAAAATTTAATTTTTCAATTGATTATTAAATATAACATAAATAATAATAACAATAATAATAATAAAAAATGCAACCGTTAATAACTTCAATCATAATACAATTAAACCATATATTTTTATATATTTAGACATGCATATATTATTTATTGTATATAACACAATTTAAAAAATTATTAAAAATACAACTCAATCTGTTCATCGACCACATTTAGTTTCCAGCATCATCGTATGACTTTATTAATACGCATCGATATAACTCCCTGTGTGTGTGTGATAGCCATACATAAACAAGTAAACATAAAGTTTATTTGACTACATCCCGCCGAAATCCCAACAAAAAATCAATATCATTTTAATAGCTCGAACCCAATAGTCGACTAACAAAACCGATGCGCAAATCCGACGCAGCGCAATCGAAATAAAATTATTGAAACACAATCTTTGCTGACATTCGGAAATCGGTGAAGCAGAAAAAAAAGAGGGGGAAAAAACAGAAAAGAAAGAAATAAAAGGATAAAAGGTTTCGACGCGTAATAACGAAGTTCAACGCGCGCCTTTGCGGTACTGCCAACCGTCAAAAAATAAAATTCGTTTATTTGTTTTCAGGTCAAAGCAAACAGTCATAAATTTCAATTACGAAATTCTAATCGTTGCATTTTAAAATTACGGCGATTTCAACTATTAAAACGAATCGCGTTGAATATTTGGTGCCGAAAATACTCGATTCAAATTTGGAGTCGAAAAAAGCGTATTTAAATCGAACCGACGACGCGACTACTTGCGATGGATTTAACTCCGAACAAAATAAGTCGAGAAATGACGAAAGCTATTAATGTTTAAAGATAAAAACAAATTAATTTGATTATTTACGATTATATCGAAAATTTGTTTGTTCGGTGGCAAAGAAATAAACACAAAATGAATTAGGTGAAAAATACGGGAAAGCCGAATTTCTGTATTTGAAACATGTTATTGAATGTAGGGGTATCAGTTACCATTTGTCAAATCGTTAAATACAAACAAAGCACAATAATCGAGCCGAAAAACAGAGCAACGGTTTCGGGAACAACAAATGTCACGATAAGACATGTACCGAATGCACGAAACTGTACGGCGTTTGAAAATTCGAGCACCCGAAAAAAGTTTCAACTCGAAATAAAAACAACCGTCCGCCATCTTGATAAAAAAAAATACGACAAATTGGATGTAAAACGTTGCGCTTCTGTGTGCACGGCGACATCCGAGAACGGCAGTATTAAGGGCTTCAGTGGAACAATGATAAGACTCGTATCTCGTCGAAAATTCGATATAAATAGGAGGAAGCGACGAGGGTTGGCAGTCCTGGGCGAAGACGCGTCATATGCATGCATGCAAGGACGCGCTAGGAAAGCTGAGTTTTTACGATAAAAGAGTCGAAAACGACAAAACACCACGATACCGATCGCAATCGAGAAAAAACGAGCAAAATTGACGCACCGCGGGATCTTACGGACCATCGTTCGATTGCACGGCTCATACGTAAAAACGAGCAGTTGCCGCGTAATGGCCGGCTGGGCACGCCAGAGTGGCGCAAAAGTGCGCGCGCTTGCACGTATAAACTCGCTGTTTTGTCCCCGAAACGTTCCGGAAAAGACCCGAATTTTAACGAATTCACGTCCATGCGCGACGGAATGTAGCGCGAGCCGCGCCCCGGAGACAGTACATTTCAAAATATTTGAACTTACCGGTGATCTCCTTGCGGAGTTCTTCCTTCGTGATATCAGACATGGCTCGACGATTCGATGCTCAAAGTTGTGCGTCTAGCTGCCAACTGAGCGCAAGCCGGCCGAAGCGTCTGGATTCGAGGAACGGCTCGGCGCTGTCTTTGTCTAATCGGGCGGCTGCACGCGCATCAGACAAGGACGCCAACAGCGTTTGTACCGACGGCGACTGGTGGCTCCCCCAGCGTCCGTTGGTACAGTTCGGGTAGAAAGCGCACACGAATAATTTTCACCTTCGTCCGGAAATAACGCCGCAACGCGGCATTTCCGGGACGAATAATGTACACCGAATCGGGACAGTTTTTTATGTTCTACAATTTTCGTATGACGCGCCGAGGCGGCTGTGGCGAGAAAAAGTACCCAATTCGGAGCATCGTTTTCGTCGACTTTTTGCGCTGACTGTACGCCGAGCGGCGGCGTCCGCGGCACACTCGACCGCCATGGTTGCTCGCCTGGCCGTCGTGTTTTTTCGAAATAACGCCGAACGTGCAAGGCCGCGGCCGACGTTGCCCGGACCGAATCGGGTCGAAATTTCGACGCGCATATTTTTTTCCCAAAGCCCGAAGGCGATCGCGCTTCGGGCGCGGAGTTCTGCGAGGCGCGGGTCGCGCGCCGGTCGTATTTGTCGACCTCGGGTGTACAGGCCAGCGTCGTATAGTCGCATCATGTGACAATTATACCGTAGCAGCATTTTTCAATGATTCGCTGGATTCGCGTGGATCGGAGTAGGAGAGCCACGCCGGTCGGGACCCGTCCGACGCGAGGGAATTTTCCCTCACTTTCGCAGCCGAGAAATTACGCAGAGATTCGTGCCGACATTTGTTTCGAGATTGCGTATCGTCGCTTTTGTTGTTAACGCCTGACATCGCGTCGACTCGCAAAACAAACGCGAGCGGCTACTTACGCGATCGCGACCTCGAAGTCGCAGTTGTTTATACGCAATTAGCGTGAGGCGCGGATAATTAATTAGCGATTTCGAAAACGATTACGCGCTTTTCTTTTCGCATTATCGAGCCGTGCAATAAATACCAGCACATCGACGAGCCAACAATCAGATCGAACGCCGAATCGCGGCTCGAATGTCCGAACGCGACCCACATTTCGCGCACGAAATTTTACCATTTTCGGTCTTTCTGTTTTTCTCCGAAACATCTTTTCTTTCGACATCGCGGCAACAATGCAAATAAATACGTTTATAGACGTAACAGATTTTTGCTATTTTTCGTAACTTTACGATATTCCGGGAACCATTTTGCAAGCATAAACAAACGTGTTGTCGCACGTTTCTTTTATTCTACATTTTTTTATTCTCTCTCCAACTAGTTCCCCCATACACGAGTTTCCATTATTATGAAAGTCGAGCTTCGTATTGTTTAAATATTCCGCAGTATCGAAATGCACAACGTATACGTGAGCTTCGACGCAAAATATGACACGAGAGAAAGAAGGAGAGTAGGGAGAGATAGAGCGACATTAGCATGCACAAATGAACCGTCGATAAATTTTGGTCTCTTTGTTGATCAATCGAGGAAGGAGAAAAGAGATTCGTAAAATCTCCGTGTGCGTTGATAGCGTCTCAGGCGCGACGAAATTCGCGATATTATTGGCGGTCATTAATTAGTCATTAAGATACGCGGGCGCAATAACTCGGGATCAACAATTGTTGCGTGCCGATTATGAGAAAAGAGGGAAATGAAAATGGTCGAACGCAATAATCCTCGTGCAACAATACATAACGATAAACGATTATTAGCCGCGGCCGATAATCGCGACTTTCGGTCGTGCTTTTGATTTCGTTCATTGAAATAAGCATCGGCTTCGGCCGTGCTGTTACTTTTCTACAACGCATCGCGGGTACAATAACTGCAAAGAATCTCCGCGGGCTTCTATTGATTTCGAAAAGCCATATTTCCGTGACGAGTCGTTTTCGACCGACGATACGCTCACATAATCGTTGCAGTTTTTCACGATCTACAATTTTCGTTCGATGCGCCTGACGCAATTTTACATTCTTACCGAGCTACGCCGGAATAATCGCCGAGCGAACGCGATTATTTCTGGCGCGGACTGTACCCGAACATGGCAGGCTCGTTTTAAGCCGAAATTCGTGCATACGGGCGCGCTGCTTTTATTTCCGTCGCGCTAGCGTTGGCGTTTCCCTAATTCGCGACGTCTGTTTCGTTCGTCAAATCCCTCATTTTCCGTCGGCTTTTTTATTTCGCCCGGCCCCGCGGCTGATTGCGATGCCGCGCCGCGGATGTTTGAACTCGCCGACATGACGGACGACGGTTTCACTTTCGTTTGGCCGAATTCGGATTATTTCGCCACAGTGGCATTTTCGTTTTTTAAGCCACGCCGGCGAACGGTTAGTAAATATTATGATGCGTGTTTAGACGTCGAATTTTCGTTCAAATGTCCTTTCATTCGGTCGGGGGTCTTTTATAAGTTGTCAATAGTATTTATGATATTACTTTCCCTCTTCATTGGCGTCACTTCCGGTTCGATAACTTAAGCGAAATGGTTGCAGTGCAATTTATATTTGCACCGCGCGAAAATCGTTCTAAAATTGAGGCATGATATATGGCGATGCGTTTTTCGACGAATTTTGCTGTCGATGTTTGCATTTAATGCTTGATTTGAATAAAACTTATACTCTTGCTGTTAAATGTATTGACATTTGTAAGAGGCTTTTTAGCGCCATCTTACGGATGGTGTTTGAAGTTGTATGAATCGTTTGATATTTATTATTCTTTGTTTCAGATTTCAAATTTAACGTTTTGTCAGTTTTTAATGACAATAGCTGAAGCATGTTTATTTTTTGATGAATAAGCGTATACGTGTATATAACTATAAAATATACGTACAAAATTAGTTTACGTAAACATGATCTAAAGTCATTTATTTATCATACGCGAATTGAAATTTTCGTTCTTACCAACTGTCTGTGCAACAATAATCTACCTTACTTACATTGCCTAAGATACCGACAATAAATAAATAACATTTTCCGTAATGTTTCGTTTGATAATAAAGTTTTTTTTTCACAATATTCATTTTAATATTTTTAAATAATAACAATTTTAATTGATATTATACAAATTTTGAATGCAAAAAATATACAACGATATTATAATATTACGCTTTTAGTGCTAAATTTAACAAAATTTATAATAAATATTGTAATTTACAATGGATTATAACTTTTCTATTATTTGTATTATTAAAACCTTTAAAAATACTTAAAAATTAAATGTATTCAAAACACAATTGAAACGTACAAAATTTAAATAAACTTATCAATTGAATAGAAACCGTGAAATTTGCAATATCGACGCAACAGAAACGGAACTTGTTAAGTTATTTTGCTTAAGTTTTTCTGAACCAGATGACGCCAAATTGCAGTCGCGGTCGCTCGGTTGATTTGAAGTTTAGAAACGATTCGGCCGGCGGGACACGAACTTATAGTTCTGGGATTATTATTGCTATTTGGTTGCACCATGACCTCCTTTTACATGGCGCTCATGCAACGATACTAACCGATTGTGAAAACATCGACTCGAAAAACTAGCAACATTGTAATATTCGTAGAAAACATGCGTGGCGTACGTTTTAATAAGCGGGCTTATCACGGAGGTTTAACCAGTTTCCGTTACATTACCGAAGTGAAGGTGGTCCTTCAAGCGTATTTTCGTGAATTATAATATTTTGACATGTATAATATTCATAATTTACAGACTTAAATTGTACAAATACTTTAAGACGATATCTCACTTTAGAAGAATATATTCCAACATGAAAAGATCTGTTTTAACAATTTTTAATAACCCAGCAACCGAAAATCTATTTATTTCTATTTCATACTATTTAATTAGTGTTATTTTAATTGCATTTACGTCCATATTACAATTTAGATACTGTTAAGTACAATTGAATTAAATTGTATTAAATAGTCAAATTGGAAATTTACAATTTAATCCGATTTCAACTTACATTTATATTTCTTATTTAAATCGTTTTTTGGTTGTATTAGTTTGTAGGTGAATTGTAAATCGTCCTTAAATATAATTTGTTATCCAAATTGAATTTAATCGTTTTTCGTTTGCTGGGAAGGAAGTCATTTTATTAAAAAGCAAAATTTAATACTGCAATAAAAGAAAACACTATTCTGTTACATTAGACTTGAAGAACCCCTTTAAGACGGTTCTCTTTACCATTTTGACAGATATTGCGGATTTTGATATATTTTTGTTAATTATAATATGCTATTAATTCAGACAATTTTCTTATTTTAGATAAATATTATTCTATAATAAAAGTGAATGTTTATATTTAATTGTTAACGTGGGAATACAACTTATTTTAGAGGTGGCAAAAAAACGAGTCGTGTTACCAAAAATTTCATTTGAAAATTAAAATTTGTTGTATAAAAATAATCTCCCATATTCAAAGAATTCGATGAAGTATTTATAGGTTGTATAGAAGTAATTTTGCATTACTATAATCAGAATCACTAATCCCGTAGCCTTTCAGGGTGGTGTCTGGATTGCCGTTGGCAGTAGGGAGGTGCACGCGGAGATTCTGGCGTTATTTGGAGGTTTTCAGTTTCCCCCCGTGATACGAATTCTACGTTAAATATGATGCCCCTCATATGTTTTCATGATACTGATATACATATACGTACTTTTTGCCTACTTATATACTTATTACGCATACGAACATACACATACAAGGTCTTTACAAACGTGATATAGATGGAGCTGTTTTCAAAAACAATTTTAATATTATGTTTATAATAAAAAAGGTTAAGGGTTGCTGAATGAGTAATATATAAGAATTAAAGGCTTATTAAAGTCAGGTATAATGGTTAAATAGGAAGTTTATTATCCTGGTACCATATTTTAACAACACAAACAGTACGATTTAACTTATTATGTGTACAAACATCGTTATTAACTAACTGTACCAAATTTTATTAACAATTCATCAAGCTAGGTATTATTTTGTTGAATTATTAATGTTATTGAAGTAAATTTAATCTCCAAATTAATCGATTATTATGTAGACGATATTAGATAATTGTGAAAATTATGGTATTGCATAACTCGAGAGCTGAATTATAATTAATGATTTGATGCAGATAACCGTTATAGAATTATTTTTAGGTTATTTGTTTAAATAAAAAGTGTCAATTATTAATGTAGTTTGCTGTTAATGAGGATTACAAGTATTAACAGGTTTTTATTGGCTTAATAATGAATAGCAATATGAATTTCTTAATGAGAATGTGCAGTTTCTGAAACTTTGGCATAAAATTATATAATGTGTTAAAGGATTTGCCATTTGGTTGTTTCGTTGTTAAACCATGGAATTACAATATTTATAATAGGAATATTTTGTGAAATAACAAAATGATGGTTTTAATTTGATTTATATGAATCAATGTTGAATAAGATCAAATACATTTGTTCATATAATACCTCGTTATGTATAAATAAGTGACATTTTAATGTAAACAGATAATTAATCTACTTTTATAAATAATTATTT
Source organism: Psilanteris sp. ZL-2020 (assembly GCA_022817085.1). Classification (NCBI taxonomy): domain Eukaryota; kingdom Metazoa; phylum Arthropoda; class Insecta; order Hymenoptera; family Scelionidae; genus Psilanteris; species Psilanteris sp. ZL-2020. Next base: position 13,353 of record JABFQC010000745.1, read on the forward strand.
TTTATTAAATTTATCAGTCTTGATAGATAAATTAATCAAATGTTTATTTATTGAATAGAAACAAAGTAACTTATAAAATGGAATAAACAACACGTATGGCTTGAATATGAATGTAACTGATAGTGAAGTATGTTTTTTGATTCGATATAAACAATTTTTCAAAACTTATTAACTTTCTTACTCAATTGAAATAATCACAATGCTCTGATTTCAATCCCCATTATCTACTTATAATAGCCTGGATATATTTGATGAGGTAAATTATTATTTAAAAGTGACTTTATTGACACTTTGACTTGTTCAAATTTAATAAACTTATGAAGTATTAACATTGTAATATTAATTTTATGTAGGTTATTAAGTTTATAATTGCATATTTTTATATATATATTTTTTTTAGTGAACATTGAATATTGATCAGTTTGAATATTTTAAAATATCGATCAAACATTAAAAAGCGTATTTCAATGAACACTGTAATGACATTGTGCAAGTTATTAATTTTCAGCATACATACTTAACTAAGAGTATAATATATTATTACAGGCTTATCTTTGTGTTTTGTAAAGTACAAACAGAAGTATGAAGACAAATTGTTTTGTGTAAAACAAATAAGAATGATGTATTTATTAATGAAGAGTGATCAAAAACCAATACATGCATTTATTATGCATCATCATATATTCAATTATTTAATTAAATTTCGTAATACAAGTTTAATAATATTCAAATTTATAATAATATGACATGAGACTAAACTGGAATAATTACAGTTAATAGCACGTTTATTAATTATTGACTAAACAGTTCTTTATTATACATCGTTTTAAAAAAAGTCTTGATAAATCTTTGATTGATTGTGATTTAAATAATTCATTTGTCTTATTTGGATCACTTTTTAATGGTCATTTCATTTCTTTATTTGCAGGTTTATCTTTGCTACACCAAATAAATGCAATCATATAATTACATATATGCTATGAAATTTAATTGTTCAAAATTGATGTGTTTATTTAATGAAATAGGGAGAAATCTGGATTATAATTAACAAAGACCGTAATTCAATTTTCCTCAAAAGAAATTTTCTCTTCGAGTAAATAATGGTTTAAATTTCGAATATCATTTAAAGTGTGTTAATTGTACGTTTTATACTTTTCTTCACATATAACTTCATTTTTTAACAACATATTAATTTAACATATTAATACCATTAATGATACTTAAATAATATATTAGTAAACGTTTTTTTTTCTTTGAAAAATTGTATTCCATTTATCCACAACTAACTTAAGCCATTAAATTAAAATTAATTGCAAGGGGAAAAAATTAATTGAATTAAAAAAATACGCGTAATTTGTGCATTTATCCCGAATAAAACGAATTATTAAAAAGTATACATTTTTAAACCGTACAAACATAAAGCCGAAAGGCAATGCTCACAAACAAACGTAATTAACTCCAACATTGTGACCTGAAAAGTCCGTTTATATGACAAATCACATTTTAATACTTTTACATTGCATTTAATATTTAATTTCATTGCAGCGATTTGCTTGTCAATGAAATGTAAAAACACTGAAATATGATTTTGCATGAAACATGAATTACGTGATCGTTTGTGAGCATTCAGTCAAAAAAAAAAGAAAGAAAAAAAAACATGAATTAATTTTGTTAAGAAAACAAAAATTAAAATTGACAGCTGAATTTCAGTGCACGCATTCGCAGCCAACGAACTCGAGCAGAATAAAGAAATTTATTCATACTACCATGCGATCACTCATTAGCATATATATTCCTAATATGATAAGCAATGTCGAGATTCTGTTCAACGAAGAAACTGCTTTATCTCAGGACAAAGTAGTTTCCAAATTAATTATAGACTGAATTTATCGAAGAATTTCTGTTTCAGCCGGCTAACCACAAGACACAAAAATTGATCGTCAAGTACTATCGATTTGAACGAAGCAATTGAATGAAATTCAAATCAAACAGTAAAACAATGGAGCCACGTATAAAAGCGAATGAAATCATCCTATAAATAAGAATTATGCTGATCCACTTTGCCGTTTCCAGATTAGAAAGCTCGTTCCGCGAGAAAACTCTTTAACGAAATCCGGACCTTTGACCATGCAAATTTAAGAATTCCCTAATTAAAAATGCCTCTTCCCTCTGCCAACGTGAAGATGGTTAATTTGAAATAAAGCTGATCAATTATATGATTTAAAATAAGAATTACTTTTGACTCTAAAAGGATGTTAATTTACATATAGATGTGTGTATTAATAAATCTAATTAACTATTGGGTTTTTGAGACAAAATTTCAATATTCCTACAGTGTTTTTTAAACAGCAACTGGAAGATCATTGTGTATAAAGTTATGAGCTTATTTCTTCCATAATAAAGGTTCTTTCACTAAACCCCTAATATAGCATCAGAATATAGATTTATATACAAATGGTTGTATTACATAATTATGTGACATATTGTCCAGAATGATTCAAATCATTGGATTTTGAAGTTCCTAATACAAATATAAATACAGTTGATTATTACAGATCATAATTATACGACAACAATTTGTAAAGCGATCAACGATAACGACAAAGATTTGTACAACTTGAAATCCTGCAAATTTGGATTCGCAAATACCTACATTACAAAAACTATAAGTCAGTATGCAAAGAGTCACCCCCATAGAGGGTATCGAAATTACGTATGTAAGTAAATAACTAAGAATTCGAATCAGACTTCAATTAATAATATGCCATTGTACACGTTTTTCAGAAAGCTTGCCACAAACGGAATAATTTACCCTGAAGAATTTACCACAAGCGGACATAGCGATCCCTACAGTTGGGACAAGCAAATTTTGATCATCTACGAGGTGTCCGACGAAGAAAGTCCATAAAACACCGCGCCATCATCTTTATCCCCTCGAACATCCGACCGAATCCACTTTAGACAAACATGCACCAGCCCAGCTCCAGCAGTGCGCCAGTCGCTGTTAGGAACCCGACCGATTATGGCCGACAACATTGTGACAAAGGTTGTCACGAGTCGACCATTAGTTGGTAGTCTTTGCAAAGTACCCAAACAAGTGACGCCACCTTGCTAAGTAATTACTACTCCGTCGAACTATTTTTAGTGATTAGCAGCCTTGACTGAGGGATGCATAACTGAAAGCACCTTTTTTTCCTTTCCTTTTTCTCCTCTGCCTGGCATCACAACAAAGGCAAGGTGCGCGAGCAATGTTTGAACTTTTAACAACGATCGTGTCACATTAGCAGCAAATGTGCACGAATTGAATATATGCTTCTTGAGCGCTCTATCCGCGTCCTCGTCTGGCACGTTGCTCGCGTATACCTATATATATGTACGCGTTCAGCCCCTCGTCACGTGTACGTGTCAAAATCAATATTTGGCGTCACTGGGTTATGATAACGTAGCTGGCTGTCGCTAATGTATATACGTGTGGGTGCACATGCAGTCCACTTGCTTTCACGGAATTCCACCGCAAGTATCGGCCGCGTCACGGGTGTTTGTGGCGCTCGCGCGCGCGCACACACACACGTACACCCGAACCTGACATGTGTGCTCGCAATGTTCTTCGTGGATCGAATTTAATCCCGTTGATAATGCGCTCTGCCACTTGTTATAACGCAAAGCCATTTTCTTTGCGAACTTTGCAACTTGTAGCGTAAACTTGTCAAATTGTGACTCGGACCCACTGGTCTGGAATTCGGGGTGGACGCAACTTCTGACGAGAATGCGGGTCTTGATTAGGGCGAAACTGTGATCACCTCGCGGGTGCCTTCGACGACGTGTAAATATGACTGGAGAATTTGGTCCGTCCTTTGAGGTCCTGTGAGAAATGCTACTGGACCCCGAGGGTGTTTCCTTTAATTGTTTTGTTTAATACTGGTTATTTCATTCGGACGCCGATGCGCTGTGGAAGGATGTCGTTTGATAGGAAATATAGATTTGTTATTGAAGTTTTAACTGAAACAGTTTTTGTAGTGATGTAGAGAGGGGATTTTGGTAATTTAATGGAACGCATGAAGGTTCTTGTCAATCAAGAAGAAATGAAGAGGTGAATATGGTCATTAATGTAACTGCAGTGAATATTAATTTAGGCTATTTTCCAAGGGTTGTATAAACACCTTGAGATTATGGTTTTTTTATGTGGAAATAAAATACTCAAAGGTCCTGTCTTTGGATTCAAACGCTGAAGTTCATACATATTATTAATTTGCAATGTGTAGAAGTTGACTCTTTTTTAGTATTTCATCTAATCAGGTAATATTTGATTGAACATGGTGATGTTGAAATATTATCTTTAGTCGTTTTTTATTATATATAATACATTGATACTATATTAATATTAATTATTTACTCATTGATTTATAATTATAATTAACGGAATTTATGTTCTCCAGAAGCCAGCAAAAGGTACTTTGACTATCGAGGAGGATCCTGAAATTGTAATTTTATTTCTTTTCGGTTTGCACGCAGGATTTATACTCATTATACTCATTTTTGCAGAAATTCTCGTCACCGATTACCGCCGATTATTATTCTTACGAGCATCATAAACATACGATAGATCTTTGCCGGAGTATTTGGAAACAAAATTTACATAACCGTTTCGTCACTGCGTTAACACCCATTGTGCAGGGCACAATGATCAATGCATAGTGTATGTATACACGTGTACTTTGAGATGACAATGTCCCGTTAATAGTCCCATCGCTATGCGGGCTTGCTTTCTCCCTAATTCCAAGGTATCTCTGATTCGAGATACGTTGAAGCTCTTGATCCTGGCTCTTGACAGACTCCTGCTTATAGGATGAGGACCTTCAAGATTTTGTTGCATATTCCTGTCCTTTCTAATCTGGATGTTGATATTAAGTCAAAATTGCAGATTCCATTTTTCAACTGTTTATTTACTGTCCAGAAATGTCAATTTAGTTACAGTTATCTTTAGCCTTTAACTATATATATTTATATATGACTATTGATCATATACATATATAGATTTATAGTATATAATTATATATATTGTATACAAAAATAAAAGAAATTGTTCAAATTAATCATATTTATCGAGATCGTTTTGTAGATTTTAATGTAAGACTAAATTTTTATTTAATATGTATTTCTTCAGATGAATATATAAGTTTTTCATTATATGGTGGATTTGAAACTTAATTTTGAATTTGGAAATCAATTTCCAATGAAGTTTCAGATGTGCTTGACAATTGAATAAAGATAATTGTGCTTTCATAAGCGTGGGTTAGATTAGTATTACATACAGATGATTCAAAGTAAATATAATAAAATGTACTTTTTGAGAGTAAAATATGAGTATGATTGATTATAGTATAAATCATTATCTAACTTGTTATAATTATTTTTCATTAACGTTATCAAGTTTGATTCCAGTCATACGATCAAAACTTCGCTATACGTATTGTATATTATTGTTGTATAATTATTAAAAAAAATTGAATAAATTAATTAAGGCAAGCGATTTTACTAGATTTAGAGTATAATATTTATCAATTAGAGTAATTGATATTTGATATCGATACAAGCTATTTTTTCATAAATTGGAAGATTGTTTAATAATAGAAACGCATCTTTATAATTGTTAATTGTTCACATGGTAACACAAACTTGTTTTCGAGGAGACAAAAACGAGTGTATTACCATGTCCACAATTTGATTGGAAAATTGGAATTTATTAGATTTTATTTCAACAATTATCTCACGTCATCACAGAATAGAATGAATTATTTGCAAATTATAAACAAACAAATTTGTAATACGGTAATAAAAATCATTTAAACCGTCGCAATGAACTAATGAATTTAGTCAACCCTCTTGTTTGTCACTACGATTTATTCTTTTAGTGTTTTTGAAATTTATAAGTAAATAAAAGATAATTATAATTTGTCATGAGACAATTTGTAAATGAGAATTTAATTATGTAGCAAAGATTGACAGTTATTTGTGCATTTCGTCGAAAAATCTGATTTATGTCGAGCAGACGAAAAAAAGTTCGCATATCGTTCATCAAAGAAATGCGTGCATGAAATAAATTAATTAATAAATTCAGATGAATGAACATTTTACAAAAAACATCGAATGTCTCCATGAAAATTAAAAATTCATTTTTATTCATTAACAAACTGAAAACAAATTTATTTCCAATAAAATTAACGTAGAATTAAACAAAAAAAAAAAGAAAAAAAAGAAAACAGAACATCCACTAGCTATCGAAAAATTAAAATTAATTAATATTTAATTATTATTTTAAAAGATATTGATTGTGAATCTAAAATAGTGCGACTTCTTAAATTTTTAATTTCTGTATTAAGATAAAATTCAATTTGAATAATTAAATATTTAAGAATAATCTAGTTACTTTTTAAATTAAATTATTTTGTATATATGTATGTTTTTTTATTACTTATTGATTATTTGTAATCTTATTTTTATATGTTTAATGGTTCGGTTTAAAATAATATGGGTAGAAACATAATGGTTGCTGATTTGACATGTACATGGTATGTGGGCTTATAGTAATTAATAATTATAATTTTAAAATGTGTAGTTAAAAAGAAAATGAAAAAAAAATAAAATAAAATTTGTATATTTTTATATATAAAAATATATAATAGAATAGAACATAAAATATATTTCTCTGTGTTAACATGATTTTCAAAAAACATTACTCAGATTGAATTGTTTGATCTCTTGAATAGTGTCTTATGTAATATAAAATAAAACTTCTTTATTACACTAAAAGTGTGACTTTTGTTGATAATTATAGCGAACTAAAAAATAGGATTCATCAATTTCTTGATCAGGATTTCCACAATTAACGATTTGTGCCATTTCAGGATGTAATTTCAGTGCTTAAAATAGCCTGAAAAATACAGTAGTGTAAATTTAATTCAGATTCAATTTTTCTTACAATTCATATCTGACGATTGTTTGAGACTGATGGAGCTTTAATATTGCATGAAGTTTTCTTATTAAATAAATTTGAATTAAACTTATTAATTATTTAATAATATAGTTTTAAGTATATATTAATGGGAGTTAATTATGTATTAATTAACTTATTTAATTAATGTATTAATTACATTTATGGGAATATATAACATTTGTCTATACATATATATATGACGTTTAGATACTTGTACTTTAAAATGATTAAAAATGTGTCTGATCATGTTTTTATTATAAATTCCTTTATTGTGTTTCAATAAAAATAATTATCATTGAACAACTTCATTACCAATAAAACATGTTAATCAAATTATTTGTCATTATTTTACATAACTTTTATTAACTAAAACAAACCGATTGACGAAATCAGATAATCATTTTTTTTCATTGCAGTAAAAAATGTCTACCAATTTCTTCAATTCAGATAACTCATTTAGCTATAATTAATTTAACATTAAAACAAATATATAAATAATGATTGTGTTAAATCGTTTTTTTCAAAAGTTAATATAATTTTATATTAACAAATAAGTCGTGTTATCATTCGCTGTTTTAACCGAATTTTTTAAATATGTATTTTAAATCAATTTTAGTTTTAGCCTTGAAAAATGATTTGAAATTTTGATTTTTTTTAATTCATCAATGAAAGTATGCGAAAAATTAAACTGAATTGAATTTGAATTCGATTTTTTTATTTCATATTTCCAACAATCTCAAGGGCAGTAATTTTTAAATCTCAAATTGCGTGATCCTGTTTCATCGTTGAACCATAGGTTTTCCAACAAATAAAAAATTTTATCAATTTAATAAATATTATTTCAATTTATGAACAATTTTAAATATCCAGGAAACGAAAAAATAAATTTTTTGATTTAATAGTACTAAATTGACTCAATTTAAAGTGTTATTTTAATGGCGTTTACATCATTACAATTTAAAGTATTAAGTACAATTGGATTGAATTGTAATAAATAGTCAAATCGTAAAATTATAATTTATTTTGATTTCAGCTTACATTTATGTATATCTCGTGTAAAACGTTTTTTAGTTGTATTAGTTTGTAGTTGAATTGTAAATTGTCCTTAAACACAATTCGTTATCTAAATTTGGATTAAATTGAATTTCATTCGCTGGGTTATCATCACTCAAATGTTTACCACGCTAAAATCATACAAAAAAAATTATACAAACAAATAAAACAAATCATTATACCATTGAATCATTCTTTATATATTTACATACTCAATATATATTTATATATATATATACACACACATACTGAAATTATTTTACATTTGCGATCGTACTAAAATTAATTAGCACTCAAATTGAAGTAGAGTTTGACACCAAACCACAGTCATAAATACGACAAATTGGCTCTCCTTATTTTCGGCTTTCCCTCTAACGTGTAGCGTCATCTTTTGACAACACCATCGAAGTAATTCAATGACTTTGATGGTACCCATATTTTCAATTTCCCTAACCAACTAACAATTCTCTTCAACCATCACGACCAAATCCAATCAAATGGAACGTAAAATTCTATACGCGCGTCAATTAATTTATTAAAAAATAAAATCTTAATATTTTACATTAACGGATTCAAATTGCAAATGGCGGCGATTTCTTTTGTAAAGAACAATTCCCAATTGTGTGTTTGCTCGTTGAGAACTCATCAATCATCGATCGTTTAAATATAAAATTTATATTTGTTCAAATACTTCTTCGTTGCTACGGTCGGCCATTCTGTAGGCGAGGAACAAAACGATCGCGACAGCGGCCGTGCAAATGAAAAATATCCCTAGGAATATATACAGATAAAGGTACGACGCGTGTTTAACCGGCAACGGCAAATCTTCCCTCAAGCACTCGCTTCTTAAACGCAAGAGCTGCTCCGGGAATGGTTCGTTCAAGCACGTTAAATTTTGCTCGCAGATCACGTTTGTTTCGAGCTGAACGTGATAAGTGGACATCCATTTCATGAAGCTGTTGCACTCGCAGTGGTCAGTGAATTTGATTGGGTTCTGCCTTAAATCGAGTTTTTCCAGATTGCAAATCGGCGCTATGTCAAGCAGGGAAACATGCGAGATGAGGTTGTTAGACAAATCCAGGACCTTCAAATTCGAGGACTTGAGCCGCCGAATGAAGTCGTTTTGAAGTTTGTTGTTCCTTAGGTACAGCCGTTGCAAAGGCGTGTGGCACAGTAGACACTCGGACGTTGAGAAACTCTGCGTTCGGAGATTGTTGTGAGACAAATTCAGAGTTTCCAATTTGGACAAATTTCGGAATATATTGGCGTCCACCTCGGCGAGTGTGCCTTCTTCTAAATCCAAAAAGCTGAGCATTTGATAAAGCTTGAAGTCTGTGGTTTTGATTGCCTTGATTTTGTGATTGGATAGGGCTAATTTCTGAAAGAATTGAAAAAAAAATTCTTTTATTCGGACTTGACTTCATGGTCAAAGCCATCTATTGATTTAGGACGGTACTGAACTGATGGTGGAATTTGTTGGTTTGGTGCGATATTAAATAAAATAAAAATAAATTATGCAGCAAATGGAAGAAATAAGGCCCGACGGAGGTAAGTAATAAACTCATGAAACAATTTTATTGCAAATATAAATTCATGAGCGTTATTGTGCAAAGAATTGAACATTTTTACATCTTTCATAACCTCTTTCTCGTTTGTTTACAATAATAGCATGTAACCTGTCACTTCAAAAACTCGTTTTAAGAGGTGACAGATGATTTTTTTTATATGAAAATAAACGTTTAACTTATTTACGCAGCTGAATATATTTTATATATGTATATTTTACATTTATTATATAATTATTTTAGTTATTTATAAACTTGAAAAAGTAAATATATCCCTGTAAAGAAATGCTTAAAAATTAATAAAAATATGTTATCAATAAATAAAAAATGATACAATAATATTAAGAAAGCAGATTTAATTTTATTTTATTGTATAATTTGCATGAAATAGCATTGAACTGTCAATTAGTTTTTTCCATTTTTATACAGGGTTTGCATTTCAACATAATACGTTGAAATTCCACCAAATATAGAATCTACATATTTCTTTTAAAAATATAGAATCTACAAAAAACCTTTTTTGTAGACTATGAATGTAATCTTATGTAACTGTTATTGAAGTAAAACTATAATATAACAAATCAATAATTTATTATTAAATTACAATAGTAAAAAATTATTATAAACTTTGAACTTGTAAATTTATCAAATGGAAATAATTATATAATAAATGTAAAATATACATATTAAAATATATTCAGCTGCGTAAATAAGTTAAATGTTTATTTTCATATAAAAAAAATCATCTGTCACCTCTTAAAACGAGTTTTTAAAGTGACA
>JABFQC010000746.1:0-23744 GCA_022817085.1 Psilanteris sp. ZL-2020
ATATGATACATGGTAATTTAGACCGAAGTGAAGTATTTTATTTATTATCTTTTTACTTATAAAACGAGACAATTTGCTCAATTTTGTACTCATTTGTTTAAAAAATGACAAAATCATGCGACATATTTTCTTTCACATAAATCAATAACATTTGCAATATCCAAAATTAAGAAATTCTATATATAGCATTTAGTTGGTTAAATGTTTTTATCTTATTTTTGTGTTGCATTGCAGTTTGACTAAAAAACTCAAAGAAACTTTTATACATCTAATACAGTGCAAACTCGATCTTACTTTACAATAAAAAAAAAAGACAAAAATTAAGTCAAAATAAACAAAAATATATTTAAACTACATATTTAATGAAATAAAACAGAATCATAAAAAGCATCACTTCAAAATGTAAATCAAAAAGTACATTCTCCTTTAACAAAACAGAGCACGAAAACTCATAAATAACTGGTATACGTAGAAGTAATCCAACAGAAATATCCAGTATTTGTTTTCTTTAAAATTCCACTATGTTTTATTAATCATTTGTACAGCAAGCTGTGCAATGTTCTGTTACGATTGATGGGACTAACGTTAAAAGATAAATATATATATATGTATATTTATTTATTTATTTACATATTCATATATTTCTATATGTAAATGTAATATATAAATATATATATATAATAATGATGTTATTATGATATATACTTCTGTATATCATTATAACGATGAGAAAACATACCTTCCAGAATACACCATACAGAATCTTACACATAAAATTATATATTTTTGTACGCAAATAAGCAATACGAAAGAAAATCACAGAGTCAAAATAATTCAACATTCATATACATGATAAAACGTTCTATTACGATGCATCGCAGTCGTCGTTCATTTCCATGCTCCCTTCGCCTTTATTTTCGTTTATAGATGTCACTATTGTCGACGTGCATTTATATTTGATCGATACACGTGCGCGTCGCGCAATCGTCGGGAATATAGTTTAAAGTTCCTGCTTTTTACGTTTACAGTTAAGTATTATATTACGTGTAATACATATCATAGTTCTTAATTATCATTTCATGTTCAAAATATATAGTTACTCTGTCGGAAATTTGTTTTAAACTAACATCGAGTCTCGTTTCTTTATTTGGTTTCTTTATTGCTTTGCTTTTGTACAACTTTTTAAAAACATAAATAAATAAAAAATGATAAAGAAAAGTTAAATTAATAGTATTTTGTCTCATTAACGCGCATCGCACGATTCCATAACTTATGTTTCATTATATTTACCTTGTATACAATATCTAATTTGCTGAGGTATCAATTATACAGGTACTTCAGATTCGACACATATTTTATAAATATATTTCTCGCTAAAAATAATTTCAATAAATAAATCAATAAATTCTAGTGCAGGTCCAACATAAATGCCTACAATAAATAATATATCCAAATTTTGTCAAAAAGGTTACAATAAAACAAAATATAAATTGGAGTGTGTAAAATAATTAAAAAATTTATTGAATTACACAACAAAATCAAATAATTAAAATATTCATCAATGTAGTTAAACAAGTTACATAAAAATTTGGTGATTGCGTTAAATCAATACGGTTAATCGATATCAACGAAACGATCAATCTCTCGAACTTTGTATTATTTTCTACGAGAAATGTACGCTATTCAAAAGTTAACATCGAACCTGACGTATATTCTCCCTAATTAATTTTGCTAATACGTTTCATTGCAATGAGATTGCAATTGATATCAAATACTTTTCATGATCTAAGCAACAAACATTACTAAATTGCAATCGCAGTTAACTCTATAAAATTAGAAAGACACAACAGAACGGAAATCTATTAAAATTTTATCGATCAATTACGCGAGTAACATCTGAAAATTTGAATCAAATTTCAGTTTGACATATCAAAGCACAAACATCAAATGCTTATGTCAAACGCAAAGGTGTGACTGTGACTTGGATTTGTGCGATCCAGTAATAGTTTACCTCAACGTCGTTTAAAAAAGGACGTAACGCCAATGGAACTTTACGCTACATTCCACAAAATTCAGGGAACAAAAAATGCGCCGTTCGATCGGTCGTGTGTCGTATCATCAGTGAGAACGTGAGCAAGCGATCACTTTTGTCTTGAAATTTGTTTGTTGTTGTTTGCTTTAATCGATACCGATGTCTACTTATTGTATAATGTAATGATCCTCCATTCGTTTACAACTATAATTATGCATTAGTAAGAAATTTAAAAACGATCCCACTCACACTTGTGGCTGGTGGGAGCACAGCTCCGAATAAATCTTATGCATTCGTATCTCTATTATTTATTATATTTATATATAAGCAACCATAATGAATATTTTGGTACAACTTATTTATACTCCTTCCTTGTCGTCTCAAAATTTAATCCCATTTTTTTCGCTCTTTCTTTCTCTCTCTCTTTCTCGCTATCTGTCTCTCCCTCGCTTATTCTTCCACTTGTTCTCTCCCTATATCCCATACACACTTTATTATTTTCACTTTGTCAAGTTCACAAACATACTCTCAAGCTATTGCTTTCGTTCTGTCTGTCACTCGTATATGCACTTTGCATTCTTTCGACTTAAGATTCGCGCGCATTTTCTCACTTTTATTCTATAATATATCTCCTTCCGACTCTAGTTAGTTTATCTGTATTTTAAAAAAACAACATACTCCACGCTTCTGTCTTCCCGTGATTTTAATGTTTTATTTTTCATTTGCTTTTATATTACTTTTTTATACCTTTGCATATCTATTTCCTTTATCTTTCATGTAGGATTCGTCAATTTCTTGCAAAAAAATTTATTGGCGAACTGTATGCGTTGCCAAGTTAATATTCGTAGCACATGCTGCATCCTTTTCCGTTTGTTATTTTGTTTAAGGAAAGTTGAAGGCTGCGCATTAACTGTCAGAAGAAATGTTATAAAAATAGTCAATATTTTGTTATTTACATAATTTGCAATTAGAACTATAATAATAAAAACAATCTATGCCTTTATACGTTCATATAAGCTTAAAATGTACTTGTTTTTAATCATATTCCACAGTTTGTACATATTGAATAAATTCCACTTATTAAAAACATTTATTGTTATATATTTCAAAAATTGTCATATTAATTAGTTGAAGAGTTATTGTCATTGATATCTTAAACATATAAAAGTTACAATTCTTAATTGTTTTGTTTATTAACATGAGAACTTTATTTATTATAGATGTGTTAAAAACGGTAACAACAGTATTCAATTTTGCTATTTGTTTTGATACAAAAATATCATCATTATTTCAATGATTTTTAACTTTGAAATTAAATTATATACACGGCTATTTCATTATATTTTAAGATAATTATATATTCTGCATACGCATTAAGCAACGTTTAAATTTGGAAATTGATTTAAAAACAAACAAATAATTATGTAAATAATGAAAATATCATTTGATTCAATACATTTCTTCTAACCAGGTTATGGAGTCCATAACTTCCCTTAAACACGTACACGTAAATATGTATATTTATGTAATAAGATACACAAATGTACACATATGCATATATGAATCAAACATTTGTTTTTATAAATCCAAAAAGTATTTTTGAATGTATGTTGTGGTGTGTGTATTCTTCAGCACGACTCATGTCTCTTTTCTTTTATGTTATGTCTATAAAACGTAATTATACACACACATACACACTTATGCCCATCATTATATATACGTACATGTGTGTATGTATACGCTCTTCAAATCTGTACCTAATTTATTATGTTCTGTTATGTTGTAGTTATAATAATAATTATTATTATACTTAGCATTATTATTAATATTATATAATTATTATTACTAGAATTACGAATATATGGTACATTTCAAACAACGCCCTTGCCAATCGTTGAAGACGCCGATCGAGATGTTGTGTAATTCTCTTCCATGCATACGTATTGCGTGTGCAATTCAAATTTAAAACTCTCAAAAACATTCGTATATGTATATGTTCGCGGATTCGTTTAAAATGTTATGTCTGTGGGATATTTATATGTGTGCAAGTGTATTATGTTTGAGTGTCAGATGTATTAGCGCCGTATTCCAAAATACGAATTAAAGAGGAGGGGATGTTACGAACGATCATGTACAATATGTTGATAAGTTATTCGCGAGATGATTATTCACGACATTTTTTCAGCCCGATCGTCGTCTCCCACGTAGCGTAGCTTATCTCTTAGTTTTATGAAGGTATAACATTTCTCGTATTATGTGCTGACACTTATTACACCGTTAAACTTAAAGGGATTGTCAAAAAAATCAATAAAAATTAATATACACAATTCATTTGAGTCAAACAAACAATCGACTTTGCATTTCTGATGGCATCGTAGAAATTAAGGGTTGAGAGAGATTGTTCCGCGTTCCAACGTCGATATCCGTCACTCACTGGATTACGATTAGTTTCACGAAATTTCAACGTGAGTTATTATGGCTTCACTTTGTATTTTTTTGGTTTTTTTTCTTTTTCATTATTTTTCTTTGTTTGGTTTCTTTAGTTCTCGCTAACAACAATAATTTATCTTTGTTTCAAGTGTATGGACAATCGACGTGAACTAAGGACTAAGAATTGGGCAGCATAGTGAACCTGTAAAACACACATAAATTAATATAAAGTATATATAGTTAATATTTATGGAAGAAGATAGAGACATAGATTATTAAACCCAAATTTTTAATAATAATAATAAAACATATTGTATATTTATAAATATTTTATTTATAAACTTACAATATATAAATCTTATTGAGACGTTGTTAAAAGCATTTTCTAACAGAATGAAATTATTTTGTATTAAGAAAAATAAAAGAAATACAGATATACATACTAGACAAATTTATTATCTAAGTATCATTATACATATCTAAATATATAATTTAATTATAAATTACATTGGTAATAATTAAATAATTTGTTTCTGTTAATTATCATAAAAAAAATATTTCCCTACTAAAACTAAAAATAATTATAATTTGATTATAAAATAAAGATATATTTTGAAAGGTCAATTATAAAAATAACTTTCTTTGATCTTAATAAATGCATTTATTAAAATTACCTATATCTATGTATTGTATGAACAAATTTGCTTGAATTCTATTTTCACTTTGTATATACATTTTTTTGCAGTTTTAATAGGAGTTATATTTTAAGGATGTTTAAAATCTTATAAAAACTTAATTAAACCTGTATATGCTTTTTTTGCACAATCTGTGTTTAGTTCTATTTATGACTCTGATTATATAATTAATTAAGTCTATATAATGTATATATTATTAACATAGATCTATTTATTGAGTTTATAATAATAAGATAGTATAAGTAAACATAATAATAATATTTAATTTACTTTATTTCAAAATAAGTCTACTCTGTTCAACAATACCAATGAAAAAACAACTTACACATGTTTCTGTGCATATACATTTTTATGATCAATAATAACTACTAAAATATTAATAAACATTGTTAGAATGATCTACTACATTAATAATAGTTAGAAGTTTCTAAAATCAATAAAATTGGAATGTTTTATTCTTAATTATGTATTATTTCATTGGAACTAATTATGTTTTAGTACACTACATATCTAATTAATTGAAAACTGTATACATTCAAATTGAAAACAATGATATATGTTTTTAACAAATAAACATTTTATCAGATTATATAAACAATTAGTATATATAAAAATTATATAAGTGGCAAAATTTATAATGTCAACTATAACTATATTCATTATGAATATAGATATACATTACAGGGTTATGTAGTTTGACAGTTATGTATTTTGTCACTAATCTATATATATATATATATATTTATTTTCTGTTTTTTCAATTTAGAATATATGGATATTTTACTAAATGTATAGTTTAATTGATATTATATTTGAATATAAAGATTTCTTAAACTCCAATTTGCTCAAGTTAGCTCCAATATATTAAGAGTAATTCATAAAATGATAAGAATTCACCTGTTTATTTAGATTGAAAAATATATTCATATATATTTTTATTCTCATATATTTATAAACATATAGTACATTACATTAATATTGAAATTCATCGCTTTAAAGTCTTTATAAATATAGTTTGTACATAAACATTTTAAGATAATTCATCTTATTTAATTAAATTAATATAGTTTATTTTTAAAATAAATATGTCAATTATAATTTAAGTACAAATATACATATATGTCCACATTTAGTATCATAGAGTATTTTACTTTAATAAAAATAGTATAAGTATAGAAAATATGTTGAGTAACGTTAAAGTACAGTAATATATATTTTTTGGAAAAGAATAGTAAATAAAAATCATATCTTATATCCATTTTTAAAATTGTTCATTTATTTAACATTTTATACAGTCACACGTACACATACGCACACACATACATTTAAACACAAAAAATCATCATTTTTTAAAACTTAGGAGTTGTTTAAAATTTTATGTTAATGATATATTTGGGTATTGTGGGAAGATCTAAATCTTAATATATATAATCTTATATCTAATCTTAAATTAAAAATAAAAAGACGTAGCAGCAATGACAACGTAGTACCTTATCAGCTCAGGGGCGCGCGTGTGACTTAGGTGTAGAAGTGGCAGGAACTGAAGTATTAGAGCCTGCCATGATGTTTTGGCGTCGCTCTAACTCCAGCTCATTTAATCTTTTCCATAATTCGTCTCTCTCCTTTTCTCTCTTCTTTTCTCTGTAAGGGAATAATCGTTTCATAACTCACGTCACGTCTACAAATTGATTTATTTTTATAACATTTTCTTTAATTTAGAACGATTAATTTTATAATGATAATTTAACTAATTATACATACTTTTGCCTTTCAGACTTATAACTGGCAGTAAGTTCATCAAAGAGCTTGCTGTTCATTTCCATAAAAGTTTTAAGAACGTTATAAACAAGTGCAACAATTGTCTGGTTCCAATGTTCTTTACTTATTCTATACAGTGCAGGAAACATGATTGCCATTATTACATGATTATTCTCTTCGATCAGCGACATTATGTACTCGTTGTTCCAGTAATATAAAGCCCTCTCAGCAACCTATAATAACATGATCATTTCATTATAATCTTAATAGAATTGTTTATAATTAATTATTGTTACAATTCTCATAATACTATATAAATATTATAAAAATTAAATACAATAGAAGTATTCATAATAATTTATACAACCAATTTTATACGATTAACCTCATTTACCTCTATTACTTATTGGATATTGTTAAGTTCAAATTATACATGTAATATTTTCAGACAACAAACCTATCATAGAAATGTTAAATATTAAATGTATCAACATTCTTATTAAAATATTAATTAATAAACAGAGATTTTGTAATAATTATTTATTTCCATCTTTATTTCAATACTTTACAAGACATTTAGCACTTATTTCTGTATAAAGAAGGAAATGTATTTATTATTGTTAATTTAAGATAATAAGAAAAAATAAATTTTATTTTCTTTAAATTTTGATAATACTAATTTCGATGTATATGTATATAATATAAATATATGCTATCTTTATGATCTTTTATTTTAGAAAATTACAAATTAGGAAAAACATTTTGAATTTCAATAGTATTCATGAAAATTAAAATTCATTGACAGTCTGTTATTTATCTTTGATTTGATTTGAATAATTTGATTTAAGTAACTTAAATCTATAAATAAATAAGTTCTTATGCAATGAAAATTAATAATTGTACAATATTTGAAATATTTGTTACATTTACTTCAATTTAATTTTGACAATATTCTATATGAAAAATGTAAGCAATACATACTTTATATCAATAAATATTTATTAATTATTTATAATACTTAATTATTATTATTTCTTTACTAATGTAATTTATTTATAATAGTTCAATTATTAAGCAATCCTACAATACTTGCCCAAAAATTTTAATCTATTTATAACTGGAAACAGATTAATTATGATGTAATATGTATAATTCTTAAAAATAATTTTGACTTCATATTAACTTATCAAATTTAATCCGTTATATTTTATTACTACTTTCTTTGTATGTCAATTAAATATGTATTGTAATAATAAAAAAAAACATTAAGATATCATCAAACAACCTGATAACATCAAAGCACTATTTGAAACGTAATAATAAATCTAAAATAATAAAATTATCATTGCTTATAGTAAAATAAAAATAATTAACTTACTACATATATTGTACACAAACTACTTGCGCTATCATTAATCAAGAAAACAAAGCGTACAAAATGTTTACTACACTTAAGATAAATAAATATAAAAATTAAAGCATAAGAAAAAAAATAGATTTTGTACAATTTTTAAAATTTAATTGTAATTACTTATGAATTTATTTATAAATCTATTCAAACATCAAAAAATGCATTTAATAGAATTAAATTTTTAATTTATAGACCAAATAAAGATGTGGTGAAATCCCTTAAATCTCTGCTCTCTATTTAAAACGACTTGTCATTATTTTCTAGCCTATAATTAAATTTTGTGTTCAATCAACTGTATACTTATAAATTAGTCACGTGAGATAAATATTTTGTTATCATTAATAGATTATAAACTGACAACAAATTATAACTAAATTCTTTTCAGATGTTACTTTATGGTATATAATATTTAATAATTACTTGAAAATGCGGGGAAGATACACAACGTGCGATTTGCCTGAAAAGAGGCTCTTGTATTTTAACAAATTGCGGAGGTTCTATAACGTCCAATATCTCTTCCATTTCACCGAGAAACATGACCTCCTTCTGGCTGCATGTTTTAGGCCAGAATTTAAGGAGACCTCGTACGACCGGCTCCGTTAAAGTAGCGTCCTTCTCTAGAAACTGCACCACGCAGTAAGCTAATTGTGCGTGGTACTGTGATAGACACTTAACTTTATGTAATGGTAACAGCACCTATAAAATCAATTCGTGACATTAATAATTTGTTTATATCATACAACATGATAAAGTGAAGTAATTATTTTAAACAATGAAATTCACTTTTAAGCAATTATTTTCAAAATAATTATTCTTCTCAGTTATTTGCTTTCTAAATGATTATGAAATAAAATGTATTGTACACTGCCCTCAAACAAATAATAATTGAATAGGTATGATAATTACAAGTTTTCGTCTCAATTCCCCTGAAGGATAATAATAAATTATTCATGGAGTGAAAATAATTATTAATGCAATTATATATACAATTAATGTTATTGTTTGCAAATAAAAAACATGCAAAAATATATCATATTGCATGTTTACATATTTAAATTGCTAGTGTTAAATTAAAAGTTGATTTATTTATAGCAAACGTAATCTTTTCTTTCGTTAAACATATATTGAATTATAATTATTAAAAATATTAATATTTAATTATATTATATTACTCATTTCTCTTTATATAATTCTTAATAATGAATATTTCATATTTATTCGTAAAAAATATTCTTGTAATATTCATTGAACGCATACATTACCTTTACTAAAAATTGTTTATGCTCGGTTTTCAGTGGAAGTGCAAAACCATTGATGATACTGCCCAAGATTTCCAGCAGTTCGCCAACTCCATTAAAGTGCTCTGTCTCGTACACAAACCTAATAAAAATTGTCAAAGTTCATAATCAATAATCAAATTCCCACATGAACATCCGTATAATACACCGTCGATAAAGTGAATCGAATGAAATGACTTATGCCACCTCTTTCCACACGATTGTGCAATGTTTGTGAAACTAACAATTTCATACAAGAAAAAGCAATCACTTGTGCAAATATTTACGAGCAATTTTCATTCGATTATCGAAGGGTTTACTTCTATACTTTTGATTAAAGTAATAATGTTGAGAAAAGTACCTTAAAAAGATGTTGTTAATCTGTTTGCGTATGAAGGCTCGAAGACCAAGGAACTTGCCATAAACACGATGTAAAACTGTTTTTAAGAAATCTCTTTCCCTAGGATCTTCAGAGTCAAATAATTCCAACAACTGTGAAATGAAAAAAATGTTGCAATTAAATGTTACAAATTGTAAAGAAACTTTTACCTGATTTGCTGAAATATTTTAAAGAGAGAGAGAGAGAGAAAAAAAATGACGAAACATTTTAATTTGTTTTTGTTTCTAACTCTCTGTCGTTTAAAATTTAAATCTGAGAGTAAATTAAAAATGAAAACGCTTAAATAAGCAATAGTAGAGATAAATCAGTAATGCGAGCACCAGGCACGCAGACTTACCTGCAAAACGAATTTTTGGTCGATAACTTTTTTACCAATCGTGGGTTGGAAGTCCGAGGACTCGAGGAAACGTAAAAAGAACTCGTAAACCAACTCAAGGTGGGGCCAGCTTGCCTCTAGGGTGGGATCATCCTCTTCTGGATCGAAGTCTGGATTTTCACTAGGCGGCAACGTACGAAATAGGTTCGCCGATATCTGCAAATTTAAATTAAAATAAATTATGTTTATTAGTTAGAAAACAAGAAAAACTTATTTAACTTTTGTATGTAGAAGCAATTTATATTTTAAGTTACATATACAGTGCAATTATGCATTTTTAATTGTATACATATATTTTTTTTTCTAGATTAAAATCTGAAAAAATATACGTAGATTTTTAGTTTCAACACCAATCCTTGACATTTAGAAAAACAACTACACTGAAAAAAATTAAACATAGAAAATTGCTGTTTATAATACTAATTTGGAGATATTAAAGTAAAAACCCAAAAATTACTGTTTTTCCTTGTAAAAATCCAGTTTTTCATACCAAATTTTCCTTCCATTTTTTTTTTTATTATAATGCTATTATAAACAGCAATTTTCTACGTTTAATTTTTCTGAGTGTACACAATACTTATAATTATTTATAAGATAGTTTTGATAAAAAAAAAAAAGATAAAATGTTAGTAACAAAATTAAAGTGAAAGTGTAAATAATAATTCAGGCCCCACTAAGCAGAACCAATTTTTTAATGGACATAAAAAATAGTGACATAAAGCGTTTGCTTGTGGGCTTTTTACGACAAGACCTTTTTCGCGACATAAAAATTAAATTCGCGGAATTCAAAGCAGGAATACTATTTCATACGAAGGATGTTATTAAAAAAAAGATATAAAAGCGATGTTTTTCGTATGGAAGAGTAATAAAACTGTAATTTTTCGATCTATATTTTATAATGGAAATATACCACGAGAGTTTTACAAAGTTGTAAAACAAAATTAAATGCGAATTTGTTCGTTTTTCATTTGATGCGCGGTTATAGCAAGGTTCTTATTTCCTTATCGTATGTCGATTGATAAAGAAGTATATCCGCGAATTTGCTTTGCCTCGATGTGGCGAAAAATTGTGAAAAATGTCACAAAAATGAAGCTTGTGAAGGATAAACTCAAATTAAAAAGAAAAAAAAATATCCTGCACAAACACACTCAAACCAACGACTCCATAATTTTTCGGTTTATTTTAATTATTTCTATTAAATTAAAAGTAAGAAACAACGAAACGGAATGCAATCAATTGGTATCACGTTGAATGTTGATTATAGTTTAATTAATAACATATTTGATTGTAATCCAGTGAAATTCTGTCTCTGCACGAAGAGAAGAATTTTGTTGGTTCAACAAACATGTTGCTCCTTTGACGGAAATTTGTTTCAACAAACCAAAAATTTGTTGCAAAAATTTTAACTGATTCGACAAATTATTCCCTCCGTGTACGTTATTCGCAATGTGAGATGTAAATAAAAGTTTGATACCAGTGTCAAGTGCCAAACAAGGTAAACTAAGCAGGCCTTGAGACAAAGTTGACAAATCTCGCAGTCACGTGACGTATCCGCAAGATATATTGACAAATACTGTCATTGATGTCATCTGACATTTTGCTTCTCACTATAATACTCTGTTCCAATATATTCGAAACTCGGTCGTTTCAATTGAACAGTATCATAATAATCAGTACTGCCAATTTTATCTTTTGTACAGTTACAACTTTTAAATCATTTGTTTGAACGATTTCGTTGTATAAATATATACTTCCAAATATATTCATTGGAACTCGCGTATTTAGCACAAGTCGATTTAAATTCGTTTCTTACAGACAATTAATGAAACCGATTATAATTCGGTTGGTATAAATATATTTTTTTTGTTTTGAAAATTAGACGCGATTATTTCTGAAATGCATTATTTTTCTCTTCATTTATTTGTGAATTTAAAAATAAAGCATGAAGTTGAACACTTTTGGAATCAATTAAAACGCACGCACGCTCGATGAAATTTTAGAAAAGCAGAAAAATAATTGTGCTGCTCGCGACACATAAGCTTGATCAAGTGTGAACGTGCATGTCAACTGCGATATTTATTACTTTTGATGAATGCAACACCGAGGAGATGTCAATAAAATGCGCTGATAATAAATAATGAACCGATCTTCAAGTAGTCTCTAAAATGGAGCTTTCTTTTTTCCTAACCCGATGTTATTCTATTTGAATTCAATTAAAAAACGCGTTACCGCGGATTTTAATTACCATTAATAATAGAAATATTAGTGCGAATATTTAAATAGGTAAAAAGCGTGGGCTTGCAATCATTTTTATTATTCCATTCAAATATTATTTTTTATAAGAACATTCGCTGCATGATTAAATATGTCATTTGAAATGCGAATGTTAGTACTATTGTTCAACTAATTATGCCATATTTTCAATTGCCAATATATAATTGTTATCTGTGATCCTATTGTATAATTATAATTACAAATATATTCCTGAAATACCGCAGACACTTGCTTAATATCAATAACAGTGAAATTTTAATAATTGACTTTAGGTAACAAGTTGTTTTATAATGTTCACGTTGAATAATACGTTTGAAACAAAAACTCGCAAACCCGGTAAACAAAATCCAAACCCTCGATTAAACGTATTAACTTTGTGACATTAATCCACATGTTGTACATTGGGAACAACTTGTGGCGATCAGTTTTAGCTAGTGTAAAATTTAACGTAAAATTTATTTATTTGCTTTTATTACAATTTAGGATAATTAAATCAATTCGAATAGATTATTAATATGTGTAAATTAATAATAATTAATTTTGATTCAGTGAGAGGTTATCATTCAATGTCTGTAAAATCATTCAACTTCAGATTGAAAATACGAATTAACTGCAATCAACTTTTCGCTACAAAAGAACATTTTTTTCTTGTAAAATAATAATTAAAATTAATGCAAAAACGATAGTTGGTGTACGGTCAACAGCGCGTGCATCGTTCTGCGACGCGTGATGTCCCGCTGCTCGTAGTCAAGTGAATAAACGAAAGGAATTTTTTAAAAAAGAATATTAAATTTTGGATACTTTAAACCTATTTTATGGAAATAAAACCAAAAAAGGCAGTGGTAATTTATTTAGAAAAATTATTAAATTTTGTCTTTTAGATAATAGCAACGAGTAATTAATTGTTGTTATTATTATTAATAATATTATTCAATAAATAATTTAAAATAAATTAAAAACACTGCAATTTTTTAAATATAATGAAAATATAAAAAAAAAATTATAATACAGGTTATGACGTCACAAAAAAACCGTTTGAAATAAAATACCCAAAACAATTGTTATAACCTCATGAAATGTAACCTTCCTTTTAGTTTAATTGTTTGCAAAACTTAGAATTAAATTAATTAAGGATCTTGTAAATATTCACAATGTAAAATTGTATTTTTACTATAAAAATAGGTTTTACATTTAAATTAAATGTTAGAAGAAGACTTCTTCTAAATGATATTGGTTCGATTGCTGTTTTATTACTCCGTTCTTTATTCTTTATTTTAAAATATTTTAACTTCGTGTAAAACATTTCCTGATTTATTTAAATCTAATAATTTTGAAACAATTACAAGCTAATAATAATTACTTATTCATTAATTTAACATTATTAATAATCAGTTATTGTTTATTTAATTATTCTAAATATTAACGCAATAAAATTTAAATTTTACACTGAATTTTATAATAGCTCATTGATCAACATAACCTATTTCCAAATTGACAGATATAGGTTAATATAACAAATTTAATTCGTTTAATCGCGTTTCGGGTTATCGGGTTTCGGGTTTTAGCGTGCGAATAGACTTCCTCATAAATAATACAATAAAAAATCTTAAAAATAATTAGTATCAAATTTAATACAACTAAATAATATATTATATTACTATATATTTCCAATACAATTAAAACATGTATAAATAAAAATAAAGATAAAAATAATTTATTAGTACTTTAATTATTAATTTAATTTAAATAAAATTCGACTATTATATATATATATACATTAATTTAACTTCGGATGGTAAATTTTATATCAATTTTATCCTAAATAGTAGTCCATACATATTATATATTTATATATAATTATTTACATAAATCTAGAATAACTCAATAATAATTTCACAATTATTTTGTGTAATAAAGTCAACGATACAATCATCGCATGACATAATAAATATTATGTGACAATTCTGTGCTAATATGTTATCAAAAAAGTAATTTCGCGTTGTTAAATTTATTAAAGTTTGATTGTCTCACATAACCAAATAAATCAGTGAAACAATGTATATTTATAAAATATATAATGCCAATATGTTGAACATGAAAATGTACTAAACTTATTTTCATTATAGCAAAAACAGGGTAGTTTTAATGAAGCACAAATAAGCAAGCATAAATATACACTAAACTTTGTGTTTCAATCATAAATAAGACTCTTTTCCAGAGGTACTATTATTAACGTTAATTATTTAGTAACTAATTGACATCGGATAAGAAATAAATTCCACAAAAAAATTGTGTTAATCTGGTTATCTTTAAATATACATGTTTTGCTGAAGTTACATTTTACAAATAAATATAACTTTTGTTTGTTCTCTCACTAACAACACGATTAATTTAATAGCTAATTAAAGTAAGTAAAACAACTAATTCTAAGAAGAAAAAAAATCAAGTGGTTTAATCTGATTGAACCTAGGAAGATGGATGTTACGCTAACGTTAAATTCACAAATAAAGTCTTTTATTCATGTGCAGTAATTTGTAACAAAAACATAGTCAATTTAACGCCAAACTGAAAGGTTTTATTATAAACAAATTCTAAACAAAAGGTTTGAAAAAAGTGGAAATATAATGATTTACCTATTGGACAAATATAACAAAAAATTGAGTAAAAACTATTGTGTTGATTGAAATTGTAACATTTCATTTTGATAAAAAAAATTGAGATTTTTGTTTAGAAATGTTATGACTCAACTTAAAAAAAATAATATAACAAAACCAACAACTGATGAATTTTGTCGGTAACAAAAGATAATAAAACAAAGAAACTATTTAAATTTAAAAAAATGTATGCAAGTTTTAAAAATAGATATTTTAATTGATCATCTTTTACTGTGAAATTTCTTGCTTATGAAATTAATTCAAATTGATTTATCATTAATTTTTCATGAAATTAAATAAACATAATAAAACATAAATTAAGGAACACAATTTTGTTTTATTTTCAGCTCTTGGTGATATATTAAGAATACATTTTAGGTTCTGATTTAACGCGCCCGCATGTATTTATTTTCTTGTTAACTTATTAATCGAGTGAAAAAAAAGCAGCAACAATTCTTATTGGAAATTTAACCGTAATTAATTTTCTAATAAAATTAATAAAAAATAAATACAGCTACAAATGATATACCACTGTACACAAATTTACTTTACCAAAGCGTCAATTATGTTAATTAAATTCAAACAATATTATTAATCAAAAAAGAATCATATATTTATATTGGAAATGTAAGATTAAGTAAATATGATTTCTTTCAACATTAAGCAACTGCATTCAATGACAATTAAAATCATTTATCTTGCAGCGTACACTGAAAAAATATTCTTACAAATTTCACCAAATTTGATAATAAACTTAGAATAAATACATACAAATCTAAATAAATACCAAACGACATTATTCTTTTTGTAAATAATTTGGTAATATTTGACAAACTTTTACAAGTTTTTAACCATGATTTATCATGTTTTAAATTTTGTCAAATTTTCCTCCGACACTAAGAAAAATATTATATATGAAAATTTACTATTTATAATACGAGCTTGGACTTTTAAGAGAAAAACCGTGGAGTTCACTACATTTAGCAGTAGTATTTTCAGATAAAGCAGTAAATTTCAACGTAAAAAACGTAAATTTTTCTGCTAAAAATGCCAAATATTATGGTTTGTCGCTTAAAAGTCCAAGATCGTATTATAAATAGTAATTTTTCATGTTTGATTTTTCTCACTTTGTACAAATTTGTAAAATTATTTCTTTCGTTGTAAATTGACGATGTTGTTTCGAAAATTGCCTCGACTATTTGCGTAGCTAGAACAGCTTGAAAAAGAAGATCATTTACCATCTTAATTATTTCGGGATAAACAGGTTCGGTGAGCACACCCCGACCCGTAGTGATGTAATCCACCAATTCATTGAGTGTGCTACGTTTGATTTCTTTGCCTTTGAGATCCGCGATGGGGTCCATAAAATCGAAAGCCACACAGCATTGTCGCAATTTCCTGATAAATAATTCCTCCTGTTCCGCCGGCGTTGCATCTGTGACAAAAACAAAAACGCACAATTAATACAGTCACTCGACTTAAATTATGTAGATAAGATAAAATGACATTTCATTCAAGTCGAAGAATCGCGCGCTAAAAGATCAAGCATAACATTTATATATATATATATATATATAACATATATATATGTGTATTATTGAAATCAGATCTTAAAACTAGCCAATTGAATCTGAAGCTTTTTTGTCAAATAAAACGTTAAAGTCTTCCGCTGTTATTATGAAATCTCCGTTGATTTGATTAGATCCAATCAAAATGGATATGAAGAAACCGTATTTACGTTCGGTCTCATAAAACCCCAATGAGACCAAAAATTACTACGCTCAAAATTGCAGGAGTAAAACTTGATTGGAAAGCCGCGTGTAATAACAAACGCTTAACGCGGAAGAAAAAGTAAAGTAAAAAAGCAGAAGTTGACTGATTTAAAGTAAATAATTGGCCGGTGACAAAACAGTGGTTTTACGTCAACCAACGAAACAAATTTTGTTCTTTTTTGTTCAAAATTTTGTGTATCCGAAGATTACCATTTCGTTTCGTTTTTTGCGACTGACTTTGTCTCACAAAGCGTTTGGTTAAATGCAATTATTGAAATTCGTAATTTATGTCGTTAAGCAAAAGCGCGAACACAAAAAAAGATAAATAAATCAAATGTCAGGACAAATTTTCCTCTTTTTTTATATTTGTTATTGCTTTTGTTTGTTTGTTTGTTTTTTTTTTTAATTTTACAGTTCAACAAAATCTGCTGCTTTTAATCGCTGTAAAGTTTCGTTCCAGCCGCGCAGAGAATGATTTTGTTGGATTAAAATCCTTATTATTGTTGTACAAGTAATCAGCCAATGTATCAAATTGAGTAAACTGTTTATTTGAATCAACAAAATTACTTTTATATAACAAAACGTAGCACTTTGAGTTTATCGATTTGATCAACCAATTTGTCAAATCAATGAAATTGCTATTGCTGATTTCGTCAAATGTAATAATAAAATAGTTTTGGTTGATTCAATCAAATGTTTCTCTCGGCAAATATATACAGGCATACTATATATCTATATATATATATATATAACAAATAAGAACGGCAAATACCATAATAATGTAATATTAACCTACATTCATAGCGCGCGCAAATATGTGCATTGTAATGGTACAGAATTTGAAATTGAAAATAGGGTGTTTGTTGTTTATCTATCTCCGTATAAAAAGTGTTTCCTCGGTTTAATAAATAAGATTTGTTTTGTATTAACCGTTTGTTAAGAAAATATCCAGCGAAAAAGGTCAACGCGTTTCAAGC
Source organism: Psilanteris sp. ZL-2020 (assembly GCA_022817085.1). Lineage (NCBI taxonomy): Eukaryota > Metazoa > Arthropoda > Insecta > Hymenoptera > Scelionidae > Psilanteris > Psilanteris sp. ZL-2020. The sequence goes on from JABFQC010000746.1 coordinate 18,057, forward strand.
GACGCATTTCCATTCATCTTGTTTTCCGAATAAATTTGTGTACGAAAACCAAAAAACAAAAAAAAAAACAAACAAACAAAATAAAACAAAAATAAAAAACAACGAAATAAACAAACAAAAAAGCTCATTCGATCTACTTGAAACCGTAATTGGGATTTGGACACGCGTTTCAAGGATTGCCGCATTTCGTTTAAAGCAACGAACGGCTTTATTCGTTATGTAAGACGACTTTCTAGGGTTTGCGCACGCATCGTTTGTGAAGCAAAAAGAAGCGGCACAATGCGCTCGCTAAACAATGTTGTTGTAAAATATATCCCAACAAGTCCATCGAAGTCTATTGATCCGCAAAAGCCGGCTCCAAGTGGCGAGACGCTTGTCAAAGTCGGCGATTCGTTCGGCCGCGCCGAGAGATAAATCGATCGCCGATCGTTTCGTTTCGCGAGCCGTATGATTTGTTCGTAAAAAAAAGAGAGATCGTTGGGCGACGCAAAGTACGTCGGTTTCCATTGCATCGAAGAGTTCGCGTAAACGAGGCTTAACGATTTCATATCGCTAACGAACGACGCGTTCCGTCGATGGCAACGACAGACATCGGATTTGCGATGAAACGGATTAAACAAGCAAGCAGATTGCGTCGGTCGCGTCGTTTTAAGATCGTCGGAATATTTATAGCGGAACGCATCCTCAGGCCGTTAAAAACCGCACCCGATAAAGCGGCGGATGCGCGAAAGTTTCGAAACGACAAATCGGCCTGTCGTCGGATAACTCGCGTGAAAAGATTAAGCGCGCGGAAAATGCGCTCGCGGTCGTTCGAGCGCCGCGACTCGGGTTTCGGCCGCAAATCGAACGCAAAGGAAACACCGCGCGTCATAACATTGAACGGCCGGAATCGCAATAAGCTTGTTATTGTCGCGCATTAAAACGTAATTTGTTTTGGATTAAAAACACACAATTACCGTTTAACTGCATGTAAATTGCCGCTAAATCAAATACATTCGCGTCAAATACAACCGCGAAATATTTGTTCCGCGATTCGTATCGTTAGTTAATTATGAATCCGAATTTTATGGACGGTCGAGTGTAAAAAAGAAAAAAAAAACCCAACGCGACGCGGGCTTTAACCCACGTGTTTGCGCCAATCCAAAGGAACGCCGCTTTAAACGAATTTTTACAACTTCAATTTACACGAGCTTCAATTACAAACGAGTTAACTGTTGCACTCGGTGCGGGCACGTGCACTCGCGCATCGAGAGAAGAAAAAAGTTAAAATCACTGTCTTCGTTGTCAATACTTCAATTCAATTCACACCCCTCCGCGAATTCACAAATTCCATATTTCGTGCGAACGCGCGTCAAACGCTTCCTTAATTTCATTAGGACCGAATGAAATTACGCCAACCACCGAATTACAATCGCGCAATTGCAAACGGTCGCGAATATCAGGACCCGGGAGGCCGATTTTCGCCGGTCTCGTCAAACGAAATCGATGCCCTTTTTCCTCGTGCGCACCGCGTGACGCGCGCGCATTGCTCGCGCTCGGAATCACGCCAACGCGTGACACATTAAAACGCACAGTCACAAAAACAAGCGAACACGCGTCGCACGAATCGCGCGCGCACAAACGCGTCCATTCAGTAGCTCGGCTCGATACCTCCAGCGGCGCTCTTCGGGCGTCCGGCGACGTCAGGCGCGAGCCGCCGCGCCGCGCGCCAATTAGCCGATTATCGGGCGACCGAACGATCGCCGCCAAGATGGTCGTCCGAGCGCCGGAAGGGCCCGAAAAGCGCGCCGACCGGTGCCCCGGGTGACTCCGATCGTCCGCGCGTCGTCGGCCCCCTCCCGGCGCGCGGTTCGCTCTCCGCCATTGCGCGACCAAACGGAACCAACCGGCCGATTCGAGCGCGCGAAAAAGCAATGCCTGCGACAACCTGTGTCCATCTCATCACAGTCGAGCGCGTTGTTTTGACTGCAAACCAATGGCGGCAAGTGCTCGTATTTGTCGGACTCGCTGCACTGGTCGCAGTCGGCGTCCAAGGAGTCCGAGCACTGGAGCACCGTCAGAGTGGCATCGAAGTCGAGTCGCAGCTGGCCCTGGAGCCTCAACAACAATTCGTCCCCGGCGCGGTGCTTCTTTTGGTGCTTCCTGCGCTTGTGGACGAGTCGCGCGAGCAGCTTCTTTAAGCAACGTTCCATAAGTAAATTGGGCCAAAGCGTGCGGCCCACTGGAGTCGCGCGCTTTTCCCGACGACCGACGAAAACAAAAATAGTCGCGGGCGCATGCAGCGGCGCGGCCGTGCTTTTCGGGGCGAACGAACGGAAACGTAAATACCGGGGACGGGGCCGGATCGAAAAATAGAAATTCCAGAGTCGAGCGAGGATCGATCGCGCGAGCCACCGATCCCAATCCGCGCCGCCGAAATCCGACGCCCGCCGCGTAATCTACGTAAACACGGGGGCGTGGTCGGGCGCCCCCCTCGGCCCGCCGCGTCGCACGCAGAGCCGTTTACGACGACGAAAATCATTTCCACGGGTCGATAAAGTAGGACGGCGACGCGGCCGCCGCGGCACGTTTTTTAAGCGCGCGCGTATTTTCGGACGCACGTGAACTTGGCGCGCGGGCGCGACGGGCTGAGAAGTAATGGCTTAAGGCCGCGCGTGTAATTCCGATCGGGCTTGGTCCGATTTCGGCCAGGCTTTGCCGACGTCGCGGTGCGCGCCTCGGGCGATGTAAACAGCCGAACGGCCGGTGCCGTAATTGGTGGCGAATTAAAGACACGCCGCGGTGTTCTGTATTTGCGTGGCGGTTCGAGCAACTGTGTGTGTGTGTGTGTGTGTGTGTGTGTGTGTGTGTGTGTGTGCGTGTATAAACAAATGCGCGGGTATACTCGAATGGCCGAATTTAAACGAATCGACGGAAACGCGGATGCAACGCGATTGGTAACGCGGATAACTTTCTTGTTTAGTTTCGGGTTTTGACTTTGGAAATAATAGAATTTATTTTGAAAAAAAAAGGTCAAACTTCCTGATATTATTACATCGACGGCACATTTGTATTGATAAAATAATACATTGTAACGGCAACTATATATAGTAGCCGTACAAAGTTTCATTGTAAAGTCTTACCATTGAAACAGACTTTGAATTGATGCGAAAATCGGATAAGACTGGTTTAACCAATGAAACGCGTCCAAGTGTTACAATAAAAAAACCTGTGGCGTTAGTTTTTCTCCATGGCAATAATTTTCAATGAAAAATTCAACACCGTCGCGTGGATACGTTCCAATAAGTTACGCTTTTAATTGCCCTTTTCGAATCATTATTTATTTTGAAGCGCAACGGAGTCGCTGAACGTATTTCGAAAGGTCAAAAATCATGCACGTGTGCGTCAGGAATACGCAAACTAACTAAACTGCAACGTTGAAGACAGGTTGAAATTTGGTTTAAAGCCGATAGGTATTGTTCATTAATTAACAGCAAAAATTACCGACTGTGTAATTACCGAACGTAATCCATCGGAATGCATGGCGCGCTCGATTCGCTTTCGTTTCGTGGAGTCGGTTCGTCAAACAACCGCGCGTTGATCGGTATCTCGCGGCAAACTTATAACGATGGCGCAGACGAACGCTAACGAACTTAGTTCGCGATCTTGACGCGTGGGAAAAGCGGCATGGAAAGTGACGGAACGGAGAACCGCGCGGGCGTTCGACCGAAGGCTGCGCCGAATTTGCCGGGCGCGACCGTCAGGGACGCGACTGACGAAAAAATTGGTCATCGTTTCTGTCATCCGGTGCCGCGCGCACTGACTGAATTTTTCCTCGAAGTGTCTCGGGAGTCGTGGGCGCGCGCGTCAGCGGCATACGTGATTTCTACTTCGATATCGAATTTGTGTCAATACATATAATCGCGTAATATTATTTATCTTATTGATTACGCGCGCGCTGAAACGCCGTATTGAACGAATTACAATATAAATAGTAAAAGTAGGATGCTCTTGAAAATGCGTTACAAATAACCGAGAATCGTACAATGGGTGTTTGAAATTGTAAGAGGAATTATGCGCATTGCAAGCCGTGCAAACTCATATTGTAAAAGGCTTGCAATTGAAATTGTAACTGGCGGCGAATGGGAGATAACTGGTTTGAATTGGCTTCACCCGTCAGAAGCGTGGCAATGTCACAATTTCAATTTTGTTTAATTTTTCATATATATTACGTTGTAAAAAGAGGTGTTGTATGGGACACGTTTCGGAAACTGCTTGCAACATTTGTAAGTGTTGATTTTGGAGAACATTTGAAACGTTCGATTTAGATCTATTTATGTATATAACTATATATATAAATACATATATGAATATTAAAGAACATTTCAATAAATAGGAACGCTTGAAAAACACTACTAGGACACTTGATTTTACAGTATATGTGTGGGTGTGTGTGTGTAAAAAGTATGAATGATTCAAACACGATTATACTTTGTTTAGTTCAAATTTCGATGTCATTTTCAAGAGCATCCCACCGTTACTATATAAATGTATATTGTAATTTGGATGAATTTAATTTTTCTCGATAAACATAAACTGATTTGAATCAACCACAAAACTTCACTGAGAGAATTTTGATAGTAAAAATTAGCACGATTTTAATTGAGCACTACGAATTTTTTAATAACACGTTTTGGGTTCATTTTTAATAACTTTTGTGTTTTTGCAACAATTTGCATATTTTATTCAATATTTTAACATGAAACATGTTGAAAACAGTCATTTGTCGGTCGTAAGTTCAATTAGCATTATTCATGCCAATTTCTACTACCAAATTTTTCTCAGTATCAGATTGAAGTAAAACGGATAAATTCACTTCTAAAAAGCATATAATACGCGTGTCTCATTTAAGATACTAAGCGACTTAATTAAGACGCCTAAGTGTCTTAATCTAATGCACAATGTTTTATATTAAGATCCATGGTGACTTAAATAAATACTCGTAATTTCTATGACACTTTTTTAATGGAGTTAAAACATAAAACGAACATAACTGCAAATGATCAGCCGCGTTTCGTGGATTTCGGACGAGATTGATCAATAATTATGTAGCGCATTCGAATGCAAAAAACGACGAATTCTTTGGACTGCGATGCAATACGAGTTTATATTGATTCGAGCCTTTTGGCGCTTCATTTATTTTAAACCATTTTAATTTTAGTCACTCAGTTGCTTGTTAATTGATATAATAATATCGATTAATCCTATGGCCCGCGTGAATTGTTTATAACAATTGCATAAGCGAAACGATTTTGCGGTCGTCTATAATAATTTGGTAATGACAAATTCTTATACGATTAAGTAAATCAAATAATCTCTACATTATTACGAAACTATTGTGAAGCATGCAGCTAATTTCAAATCACGTATCTACAAAAAAAAACAAAAAAAAAAAAAAAAAAAAAAAATATCACTATTTGCAGCGGGCCCTTATACACATCTAACACGACAAAAAAACTTACACAAGAACACACAAAAAAACAAAAAATATTTAAAACAAAACCAATACATAATACAACACATCCCACTCACGCTCGTCACTAAGTACTACAGTTAAACAACTACTACCTATCTCAGTCGAGCATAGTCCAGAGCAATCTCGCGATATAACTATCTATACACGTTGTGTCGCACTCAACATACCAGCGA
>JABFQC010000747.1:0-23744 GCA_022817085.1 Psilanteris sp. ZL-2020
ATCATGGAATGTTCATATTAAAAAATTCTTTGGACATAAAATTTAATTTTTCCTGCAAAATAGAATGTTTTGTAACTCGTAATTCTCGGATTAAATTAAAAAAAAAACAATAAAAAAAGAAACACCAAATCTAGATTTTTTTTAAAGTTAAATATAAATAAAAATATAAATAAATATAAATTCGAAATAAGAATAAAATATTATATAAAATTTCTGAAATTAGTTACATTTTTTTATACGTCAAAAACAACTATTTTTATTATTCTTATTATTATTATTATTAAAACATCAATAGTAAAATATTAGAAAAAGCTATAACCCTATAAATACACTCCCTATAATGATATAACCTTCTTATCAGCGACTACAAACAAAGCACCTCTTTTTTGGTATTACACATCCTTACGCAGTTAACAAAGAATACGTTTTTAAAGCGATTTGAGTTATTTTAAGTGAATTAAATTGCAAAATTAAATAAAAGGTGCAACCATGCAAACGCAATAAGGATTAGATCATACCTTGAAAAATGTCTAATTTTGATGCACGCGTGTATTAAAGTAATTAACTGTTTTAATCCATTGCGCTACCATTCGAATTTGATGTCGAAATTAATAATCTATTACAGATTTCTGTGCAACAATCTGTGTAGGCTTTCCTTCTTATTAACGCATTTGCTCTGGCGTTATAAACCAGGCAATCAGTCATAGCCTTAGTAAGAATGTTCTATCCAGTTATGATTAAAACAAAACAAATTTTGCAACTATAGATTGTGGATATATATAGACACGTAAAAAGAGAACGAGAGATATAATTTATTAACACATTTCTATCAATACCATTATTTTGCAATTTTTATTTTCCCTCCCTTTTCAGTTAATAATAACATTTAGGTATTTCATTATTTATTTATTTATTCTTTGCACGCGCACAACTATATAACTATATAACAATATAATGGTACAATTATCAACTATTATTAAACGAAAATTGTATCGTCTTAAAAGACTGACGTCTGTAAATTATTATGTTTTGAGTTGCAACTTCATAAAATTGAGACAATAAAAACGCACTCTATTGGGGTTTTGCAAATCTTAACATTGATTTTTATCAAGTATGTCACTTTATCTATTATTATGGTAAAGAGTCTTACTTACTTTGTGATTCAGTAACTTCATTTGGAACGATATACCTATATATATATTTATCATAGATTCGCATAATATAGCACATCGACGTTGAACCGAACTGTTTAGTTTTTTTTTTGATTTGCACGCAAGTAAAACATTGTTTTGTTTAACCAGTCCACATGAAATAGTTTTCCGTCGTTGCTTCCGTATCAACAATTAACTCCAATAAAACTCGCGACTCGTATGCAAGATTATTTAACATTATGCATTGTTAGGGATATAACGCGATCTTTTTATAGAATAAGCATAACTATATAATAAGTAAAAGAACCATTCATTTCGTTTTCAGTATCACGCTAATGCTACGCTGTTGAAAATAGATTTAACATTTATAATTTAACGGATTAGAAAAGGACACGAAATGTAACCTCATTAAATTAACAAAGGAAGAACATTTACTTCCGATGATTTTGTTTATTTCGAGGGGTTAGTTTATGTTTTATCCTTTTTTATTTCAATATACGAACGAAAACATTAAAATATTTAAAGCAACAACAAACCCGTAGGTTTTATGTTTACCTAATTCGCTAACAATTGGTTGATTGTTGACATTGATATTTATGTTTTCGTCTATTGGGTTGAGCAAAGAAATTTGTTTTCTTTCTTGGTTTCGCGCTAAATAAAATCGTCAATTTCAATTTCATTCGTAATTCACGGTTCACGCAAACGTCAAGAGGACGATCACTTTTCCAATATCGTCCGAACATTATTCCAATAGTGTTATATGAAAATAATTCACGTCAGATCGGAAAATTGATAATACAATAATTATACGAGGCTCTTTCGAAATTGATAAGAGTCGAGTCGAAGCAAGCGTACCTTGTTGGGGTGTCATAACTATCCAGAATTGAATAACAACCTAGCTCTTTTATTATACGTCATATGATTAATATATATGTAACTAACTCTAATCAAATTAACCTCGAAAATAAAGACGGGAATATAATTTCGATAACGTTGCATTTCTATTTATATTGTAATTCTATTTAAATTATTGTATAAGGTCTGCAAAGAAATAAATTCTTAGTAGAGTAAAGAAAACGGCGAAACAAATTTTTCGACTATACGCAACAGAAGTAGATAGAGAAATACGAATATTAAGTAAGGTTTACAAACATTTTCATATTGTAATACAATATTAGTTCGAAAATATAATTTTTATTATTTAAGGAAAATTTAATTAACGAATAAAGCAAAATTATGGTACGAAAATGTATACGAGACTGTCAAAAGACAGTCAAATAATTCGAAAAACGTTTCGGATACAATACATGTTTTTGTTTATTTGTAATGCTGAATAGCATTTTGTATTAATTCTCAGAAATGTATTATAACTTGTATTACTAATAATTTTACATTTAACTTCTTACTCCTGTAGTCTATATATATATATATATATATATATATATTCGAATAATATATATATGTATTTGATAGGTTTTCATGACGAAAGTTTACTCTGTCGTACAATATTATTATTATAAAATTCAGTTTACGGTAATAATATAAATTATATATATATTATAATGATACAAAATTTAATCTACCACGATTTATAAAAATTATATATTGCGTTGTTATTTAGAATAATTATTATTTGAAATTACATTAATCGATTGTTATATTTTAATTAAAAAATACATAAATAATAAATTTAATATTCGATATTTCACCTCAAACTATTTCTTAAGCTTCCGATTTCCTTGATGTAACCAAATACGACTTAAAAGAAAAAGTCTTTCAATATTTCGTAGTTGTAATGCATTTTATTTAATCTCATTTAAATATCTTGATAAATTAATACTCTTTTCTTGTTTTTAATAATATTTTATAAATCAAATACTGACAGGAATAAAGCAATTCTTTAATACGAAACAAAAAAATAGAAGGTTCACGAATTAAAAGTCTAATGTTTAATTTTCTTCAAAAATATTATTCTTATTTTGTTTTATACTCCGATGACTTCGTAAGAGTACATTTTTTAATACAATAAGGGTGCAGATATATTCGAAAAGTATGTACGCAAAGTGAAACATTAAAGTACGTACAACCGCGATTCGCGTGGATGACTCGGGTGCAAGTATACGCGATACGTGTCTGCTAAAAGCCGTAGGAATGGAGGGAGAGGGGGATACGCGGCGCGCGCCGCCACCGCGAGTACTACGAGCTGAGCGCCGACCTGTTCATCCGCGTTCCATTCACTAACACGATCGTACGCCAATAGCGTCTGTTGCGCTCTTTGTTCCACAACGAAAGTGCACTCTCTCCCACAGCGCTCACAACTACGAGCAACGAGTGGTGTACTCGAAACACCGTAGCGATGGTGGTGGCAGCGGTGACGCGTGGACCCATGCGGGGTCTTTGTTTAGACGAGATATTACGCTTAGCTGAAAAATTTTTTGAACAACGGGCATATTTTATGGTTATGCGTATTAAAACACATTCATACAAGTAACACTTTTATTACCGAATTCAACACAATTCCAGCTTCGATTGTTTGATTTTATATAAACAGATTCATAAAAAATGTGTTTCATTTATTTATTTGTTCATTTCACTTACGGAGAATCCGGTTTAATTTTATAAAAATTGCTTATAGTCTATAACAATTACATATCGCTTTGTATTCATTTTCGAAACAGAATTTAATAATTATAAATGTTCGTGTATCAAAGTTTCTTTAATTTGCAAAATATTCCAAATTAAACAAATCGGTCTCGTTTTCATTTATAATTTTACAGAGTTGAGTCTAACGATTAAAATGTTCGAGTTTAATATATAATTATTTATTCTCAAAACGATCCTTTTATTACAGGATTTTAGAATTTTAAAAACAGATTAGAAATGGACGCACTCCAAATACAAATTAGTCATATAAACAAAGAAAATGGATTTACTCCAGATGACTTTGTTTATTTTGTGTCTATTATATATCATCTGTCCTTTTTTAATTAGTTCCAAAATATTATAATTTCCCGACAAATAGATTATTTCTAAGAGTTTAGAATATCTGTTTCTGGCTATTTCATTCGGCAAAATTTCGCGTAAGTTTTTTTTATGAAAAAACAATTTATTTCCACTTTGAATTCATAATGAATTATTTACAACGAACTCGTTACTTCAATTTATTTGTACACGTTTTTACAATAAATTATTTTTCTTTGGCATACAATATATATGTATATATTATTGTTACGCAATTCTTGTTTAATAAAGTCAAACAGGAACCAAACTTATCAGTAATTATTAAACATAATACAATGTCCGTTAATTTATAATAAAAGAAGAAAGTTAAACACATGACTTAACTTAACGTATAAGATAAATTTCGTTATTGCGTTTATAATACAATACAAAAATAACTGAATAAATTTGCAGCGGTAATTTTTATTATGTAAATATAGATTTATATTGTATTCTAACTTGATTTCATGAAATTGACTTCAATGAATACAAAATATTATTTCAACGAGACAATTAACAAGAAAATGTATGAAAACCAAATGCATTGCATTATATGTATGCACAATGCAAATGTTAAAATTATAATCACTTACTTCGTGCTGTATTATTGCAATGACACTTCCTTAATATGAAACATTAAATAATAACACATGTAAATGCATTTAGGAATAATTAGTCTCGAACATTATCGCGCATTTAATTATTTAGAATTTTTGAAAATGTAACATTCAAATTTAAAGATTATTCAAATTAATGTTGTGCCTGGCTCCAAGGTGGTTGTGTCGATTTTGCAAAAATAGCAGATTTTGTTTAAATTTGTATGTGTTATTGTTGATGACATTACCGATGTTTTGATAAAATTTGAAGTGATTCTTGTGTCTCGAACCCGAGATATTTTTTTCAAAAACTGAGCAATTATTCTGTTTCTTCTGTTTTTTGCGTCTATTTTTTATAAAAATTAGTAAATAAATTGATTATCTCTAATGTTTCAATGTTAATTTTTATAACAACCAAAGTCAAATGAATTAATTACATGCAAAAATTACTATATATGGTGATATGAATATTTATATTGTTTCTTTAGCTTTATATCATTGTTTCGTCGAGGTTGAAGTAAATTTGATATTTTTTAAGAATATTTTAGGGATGATATTTAATTTGACTTATGAAGTGACAGCACAACCACCTTAAAAACAATTTGTATACAAATTAAACAAAATAAAGTGTACACAAATAAGAGGTTTATTTTATTGTATATATTTATCCTTTTTTATATATATAATTGTTCATTTTAAATAAGAATAATATCTAAATATGGTAGGGTACAATAAGGAAAAACAAATATTCTACGAGCATTAATTTTATTTCTGTTAAAAATTAACAATGTATTTTGAAGTATACAAAATCATACAAATTCATATATGGCATATTGTTAGAATAAAGCGTGGCCTCCCAACATTTGTGTTCGATTAAAATTAGCAGTACACAACAAACGTATTATTATATTTTTAATTATTAGACGTGCATTGATACATTTACTACGTAACGTATGATAAATTGTATGGTTAAATAACAGTTATTACCATTCTAATCATAATACCATAAATTGTAAATTAATACTTAAATTAAACTAATTTATCGCACTAGTTGAATAAAATTGCTAATTTATTTGCGTTTAATAATACGGACAATAGTAATTAAATAGCGTATAAAGTATAACCTATATTCAACGAAAACGTAATTTCAACGTCAAACACTTACATCGTTCACGGTGAACCCAAAACAAACGAAAATGACCTTCATCGCAATTGCGACCACGCTTTATTCGTTGGTTGCAAAAAATAGAAAATAACAACAATTTGTTTCCTAAAATCGAAACTAAGTATATGCGATAGCTTTGACCATAAATCTTCCTCTTCCCTGGCTATATATATTAAATATATATATATATACATAAATTTCTCTATCAGGAAGACTTTTCTTTTAATAATCATTTATGCAACGTTCATTATTTATAACACATTGAACATATACAAAACTTGTTTCAATTAATTGTCGAGCAATTAATGATTGGAGCCGCTTTTAATTTGACACCTTTGCAAATTGAACGCAACACGCAATTAAGATTAATTTGTCGTTTAACAAAAATCAGTGAAATTGATCCCTCTTTTGCTCAGGTGTTTGCAATTGTTTAGAAGAACTATTCTTTTGTAATTGCAATTGTAATTATATTGATAAAGTCTGGTAATGCTAAAAGTCATAATAACAATTTATTATATACATAAATATAAAGCCCAATCCATTGGAATCGGATTTAAAAGGAATTAACTGAAATTGAACGTATTGAAAAATTGAAAATTTTAACTTTTCCAATTTTTTCAAAATGCATTTCAAATTTCAAATTAAAATAAGAAAAACATTGATATAAACGGAAATTAATATAAATTTAAGGCAATTCCTTTGAAGGCATTTTCAATTTCATCCAACCAATTCAATTCCATTAAGATTCTTTAGTAATTGAGAACAATTAAATTAAGAAATTAAGAAACAGGATTATTTTCAGTTTTTACTTCTTATTTGAATTTCTAAAAAGAAATTAATTTTTGAGATTTAATGTTCTGACAGAAATTAAGTCAGAAGAAAGAAATAAAAACATGGTCATTCCAATTGATTTTGGAAAGAAAGTCAATTTCTTTCCATTTCACTTTTTTACAATACCTAAAATTCGATTTTAAATTTAACTTTTTAAATAAAAAAAAGTTTGCCATTTAAATTGCACTCAGTTAAATTTAATCGGATTTTAATCTGACCCAGTGGTTTGAGGCGTGTATCATTTTCTATCAAATTCGAAAGAAATTATTGTTTTTCTATATATATATATATAAACAAACTGTGATTACGGGCTCATTTTTATGAATATTTTATTTCTTTTTTTTTATTTTTTATTAAGGCTTCGGTTGAATACACGCATTATTTATCATATAAATTATAAAATTCTGTACAAAACGGGCTGAATGCTTACGCCATGGCAAAATTCGTATAAAAACCATTGCTAGTTATTCAATACATTCAACTGCAGCCTTAAAAATGAGTGCAGAATATTGATATATGTAAACTTTCAAATTTACTCAGCCACAAAAAGCATTTATTTGTATTGTTTCATTACAAGATAAATTGACGCATTGTGTATGTAAGCTGTTCATCACGTTGATAGCGTTTGAACAATAAATTTGTGACGGTCCACACATCGTAACATACGCACACGCATACCCAAACGTGCGCGCGCGCACGCGATCTTCAATCGGGATTCAAAAATTTGCACTCGACGAAAAGTCACGGGGAACTGTCAAACTGACATAACGATTCCCCTCGAGTCAATCTGTCCCACACTGTTGGTGAAATGCAAAAAACGTCGCGTACAAAATAAAAGTTTACTTTATTTCGGAGCGAAATGGAACCCGAAGTGGTTCGAACGTGAGAAATTGGTTGCAATAAGCTGAAATGTGGTTGAAAATATGGAAGCGAAAACTGACGCAGAATTAAGCTTTGTTGATTCCTGAATGAATGCAATTTTGATAGTTGAAAAAAGAAATTTATTAAGATTCAATTAATCAGGAATTGAATTTTGAAAATGATGAGGTTGGGGTACAAATTTGAAATTCAAGGCATGTTTTTCTGTTTGACTCGTGGAAATTAATGGAAAAATTAATTGATTGAAATTAATGAAATAAATAGATGAATAAATAATAAAATGAAATTTTGTACAACAATTTTTATTTTTTTTTGTTTTTAAGATAATTAAAGAAAGTGATCAAGTAGCTTTTCAAAACCATTTTTTTATTCTTTTTGAGAAGTCATTAAAATTGTTTAACAATTATTTTTTCGAATAAACTCTAACGTTTCTGAGATTGAAATTAATGGAGCATTCTTTTGAGCAATTTTACCTCTTTTAAGATAATACTTTTTGTATCGTTTTGAATTGATTATTTCTAATTCCATTTAAAAAGAACTCGTTAACATTTTGAAATTTTGCGTTCGTGATTCGCCAACACGTAAACTTTTAACACAATTCCGTAAAATTATTATAGTTGAATATGATATTTCGAAAATCTGTTTTCGGGTCGAGGAATGATAAACGGATATTTTATAAGAACGATAGAAAGACAGGAAGCGAAATTAGAAGATGAGAAAAGGAAATAGATAAAGAAAGTTTAAGCGATTGCTCAAAAATACGAAGATATTAATAAGATAATCGACGGTGAGATAAGGCTAGATAGATGAAAATTAAGAATCGAGTGGTCCGGTGTTTAAACTATTCAAGAAGTCAATTTTGTTTTTAAAATAGAACGTTCTGTGGGATTACAATCAGTGAGAAGATGAAGAAAAATTTGATCAAAAAATGGATCACGTTAAAAAGATGATTGGTTGACATGACGAAATAAGTCTGCATATGATGTGATGGTGTAAAGATTGTTCAAAGGTGTGAAAAAAAAAATCATTTCAGAATTCTCAATTTAGATATAAATAATTGAATTATAAAAATGTAAAGAATAAACGAAAATAATTGTCTATATTAAATGCAAAAACAAAAGAATATGTTCTACAAATCATAAAAAATTAAAAAACAGTCTAAATGAGATATATCTTTAAATGTTTATTTGTAAATTATTTTCATAAGAGTTTATATAATGTAGCACTTGTTCAACTAAATATCCGAATTTTATAAAAATCTTGCATTACTTTTTAGAAAAGACATTAATTTATAAATAATTGATGTTTTTTAATTTATCACTGTCATAGCTTTTATTTTATATTTTGTTTTTGCATTTATTTTAAATTTTTACATTAATCTAAAAAATAGACTATTTAAATTGAATTATGTTAAGATTAATACATAAATAAAGAATACAATTTAAATCCTTGAAGCTCGGAGGCTATATTTATCTAATTAGAGAACAAAACTACTGCAGTATCAAAATCTAAAATCTTATATCTACAATATTGCTCACTAGTTGTATTAAGTGACTGTAACCCTATAGTATAATGCGTCTAATTATTGAAATTTATATTTTTACTATTTGGTATCTCTTATTTATTTATGTGTAAAAATGTAATATAAAAGTCAAATAAAACAGAAAATGTCAATATACAAGTGTTGCATAGACTGTATTTTAGACCTATTTTTACTGTAGATGTTGAATATCAAATAATTTTATTGAAAAAGCTATTGTAAAGTTAATCAGACAGCACAATCACAATACAAGCAAGAACTTTAATGTGATAATATTGTTGTATTAAAAATTATGAAATTAAATCTCGAACTTATATTTAGACAAAATATTTATAAAACATCCATTAATATGAATTCTATAACTATAGTTTAGAAGCGTAGAACTAGTTCACTATCACTAAAAAATGACAAAATTATATTAGAGACACGGAGTTAAAATGTTCATTTAAAAATATGATCTATTTTTATACAATGGAAGCATAATATACTAGAATAATCTGACAAGAATATTTTATTGTAAATATGAAAAATATTAAATTTTATTAGAAGGAAAATCTAATTTAACAATCTTCATCCTTCTAAACTTGTGACCTTCCTGAAATCTCCGGATTACGCAAGAAATATTTTTAATAATATATATTTCATCCAAAAACCTTAAAATTATTTATACTGATTTTTTCATTCGAAAGTTTCATTACTATTAATGAAATAAATAAAATTAATTCTAAATAAATACATTAGCATTCGATACTAAATTGTTATATATTGATTATAACTTATAAAAACATATATGCGATTATGTATACCATATAAGAGATAACTGTTATAGATCTTCAAATTTTTTCTAATACGTTCTCTATCTAATTTCCATCCATAGAAAGTTTAAGATTTATTTCAAATTCAATATGTTTACACAATGTACTGTCTGTATTACATTTTTGGTTTATCTTGAAAACTTTAATTAATTGATAATTTAGTTTTTAATAAACTAGATTTTATGAAGTAGCATTTAAAGCGAAAGCGGGAAGCAAATTATAACTAAGAAGACAATGAAGAATCGTAATCAAAGATAGTAAACGAGGTCTTCATAGATTCATCAAACATTTCTTAACTTTGATATGCCAAATATATATATATTTTATTTGACAAATTTAATATTCTTTAAATTACATTATAACTTTAAAAGAGTAACTTTTTGTGTACAACATGTAGAATGATAGTAATGATGCTAAGAAACAAATACATTATACATAAATATAATGTCATATAGTGTAAAAAAAGTGATGTTAAAATTATTATTAAATATATTCTTTAGTGATAAGTTGATCTTATAGTTAGGCATAACTTTTTCAAAGCAAACTTTACATCAATAATAAGGTTATACAAAGTTAGTAAAAGAGCACTCTACTTAATAAAAGAATATCAATAATAAAATGTACGAAAGTCTTATTAAAATATTTAAACAATTAATATAAGAGATTGTATAATGTTGCATTAAATATTTATTTAATTCGTGTGTAATTTTTACTTGTAACGCGTTCATTTTTTAATTTTTATAATAGCATTATTAATAGCAAAACTCATATATGCATTTAGTTATATTTTAAATAAGACTTTTATTTACGTATTTATAATAAATAACATTCTAAAATGAATGAGTAATCTTGTATTAAGAATTAAAGAAAGATAACATATTTTTGTATTATTCTATTATTATATACAACGTTGGTATTTAAGAAACAACAGTTTAAAATTTTTTACCTAGAAATATTTTATTTTGTGAATGTTCACCATTTTATTTATCCGAGATAAATGTGCTATAGTATTTCAATTATGTTATAAAACTGTAAATGCTAAAATGAAGATATGAGATAATTAATTGATTGTAAATTTTATTATAATATATATAATAATCGTTAATTGTACCTATTTATCTGATGAATCACAATTATGAGAGTAGTTGGAGTAAATTTGATTATTATTTGCAGATATAACATTGAGTATATTCTTATACTTGCGCATGACATGTAAATCAGTGAATATTTATAAAATATAGTTCGATACATTGCTATTTTAAGCTCAAATGCCCCCTTTTTCTACAATTCATGTAATATAACTACTGTATATATAAATATATATTTATATACAAGTAATTTAACAGAATGGCTTTTGTATAATATATATTATTATTTGAATATAAGTAATTGCATATACTGATTTAAAATGATTGTAAAAATCATTTTTTATATAAAAATCTATATACATGCATGTATATTACTGTAATTGCCCGTATATACATTTTTATATTAATATAATATATACTTCCTCACGAAATTCATTATTTATTTGAAAACATTCGTAGTATTCAAAACGATGATTTGAATCATTATCGATTATGCAGAACATCACATTGACTTTGCTTGCAACACCCAACTATGATACTTTAACATCGAATAAAACATGTTCAATAGCTGATGGTTATTATTTGTTTTTTTTTTTCCAAACAAATTTATAAATATAATTTAATCGTAATTAAACATGTCTTATTCGTTGAAGTTTTTTAATTAATCACATCAAGTTGTACATAGTAGTTTTCAGCTATTCTTCTATAATACTAAATTTAACGAAATCATAAATTTTATGTCACATTTAGAAGTTTTAATATTTGATTTTGTATTATGTTATTTTATTATTATTGTTATTATGATAATTTGCACTTAAATACAATTATACTGTTTTAAGAATGTAATAAACGATCACGTCTGAATTCACATTTTATGACATTTTTGTCAATTTGTCATTTATATATTTTTTTACAATTTATAAGCTGTTTATAAGTGAAAGAAAATTATAACTAGAAACAATCACTGCAAACATTATAATTAATCAAGTCATAATATATTTATTATGTAATATACAAATTTAATGCTTTTCATTAATACTTACAAGAAAAATGTTAATACATTATTGATTATTAGAATATAATAAAAATCATGACCATATAGTTTGCTAATACTTAAAAATTAAAATAAAATAATTTGTCTTTGATCTCATATGTTGAAATTATAATTACATGCCATTAATTGATGGCACAATTTTCTATTATAAAAACTGTTATTAATTCCACAGTAGAAACTTTAAAATACAATTAATTTTATACTTTTTCATCTACACAATGTACAGTATAATTACTGTTGTTTGTGCAAAATAATAATAATAATAATAATAATAATAATAATAATAATAATAAATATAAAAATTTATTTAAAAAAATTTAAATGATATCTTCAATAAACAAATTAATAAATTTTATCATTATTAATACAATTATTTAGAAGCACTTATATTTAGGCATACATTTGTAGAAATTATCAATTTTTAAGTCAAAAAGTAGTACTTGTTTAGTAGTACTAAATAAGCTATGTTAATTTATAAGCTTATAATTTTTGCTTGACCATTTTACAAATTGCATTTTCCTTTACCATAATTCAAACTTAATATTGCAAATGCATAAATAACAATTAAATAAAATTAAATAAAATCTGCAAATAACGTCGAAAAATTGTTCAAAATTATTGCAAGCGTAATCTGTTACAATGATCAGATCTCCATTTTTTTAATCGAATCTAATCAAAGATCAATCAGTCTGATATTACAAGATTTAATTAATTTTACTTTCATTTATTTATCTTAAAGTTTATAAAGTTAATTCCAATTTTGAGTTGAATAATATTAAAAAAATAAAAAAAACAAAAACAAAATATAAAATATAAAATTGACATAATAAATCACAAAACATATCTACAATATGATAAATGTATATATATATGTATTTCCATTTTATATATTAAATTAAAATGAGCTTATGTTAAAAATACTTAACACAATATAACTATGTCAGTTCTGTATGAAAATGGTAGCTTATGATAACGATTAGTTAAGCACTTAGTATCCTAGAAATAAGCAACGATTTCTCTACATCACAACAATTTATATGTATATATATATATAATATATATATATTTTATATATGTATATATATGTGTGTGTAAATAATATATATATATTTACATTTACTATCTTTACACTTAAACTTCTACTCGTTGAAAATACATAAGGCAAATCAGATAACTAAATATAAATACAAGTTGTATTTAAAATAATGATAGAAGTTTGTAGTGTATTTAAAATACGCATTAACATGATAGCTAAAATCAATAAAGAATAAAGAATTCATATTGCAAAAATGATCAAGGGGCTTAAAAACATCTCGTTGTTTTTTACTGAATGACAGGATTTAAACGATGACTTCGTCTTCGCTGGTGAGATACGCGTGGAACGGGAGTAGTTTCTCCGATGCCACTGAGAATATCGGTTAGTCATCTGATAAATGCTTTTTTGTAACTTTTGTTGCGTGCTCTGCAATTTAGATGCAAAAACAGTAATAAGCAATTAATTACTACAATTTAACGATCATGATAATATGATTTTATTATCATATTTAAAACATTTATTAAAACTATAAGTATTAAAACGAGGTTTCTTTTACATTCTAATATAAATTAAATAATTAAAACGTTAGCGTAATTTTATATGCACAATAATATAACAAAAATATCATATAAACCTTATATATTTTAAAGTAAAGAATTTTGTTAATATAATTGCTGTGTTTAGTTTTAAAAAATTAAATCTAAAAATTACTATTTACATTATTGAAGTAAGTATATTGAAATGTTACCATTAGCAATTGATAATAAGTTCTTTAAAAAAATGTAAATGTTTTATGTGGAAAGATCAATTTTGTATTAAAATCTAACTTATGTTTATTGATTTCTATAAGCTTATGAATGTCTTATTTTATTTTAATTTAATTTCAATATATAAATTATGAGTGGAAGCATTGTTTAATTTTATCACGTTGCTCTCCTTTCAAAATAATTTATAATTTGAAATAAAAATAAATATGTTAATATTATGTATAAAAATGTAATATCGCCTTATCTAGCTTTGTAAGCAGTTATGTTACTCAACAAAAAATGTGAATTAGAATATTGCTGCTATACTGATTTGTCTAATTAGTAGGGAGATAAACGCTTTTAACTGCCTTGCATATGGAAATTACTACTAGAGCGGATCTTATGGTGCTCTGTATTGTTATTAGTTTTATGTAGTTATTAAAATTTGTGGTTTTCGATGATTCAAATTCGAAAAAATCATAACAAAAAATTAAATTTCAAACTTTTATAATATTATAATAATATTATAAGTAATAACATAAGTTATAATATTATTATTCGTGTTGTATGTGTATTGTATTCTAAAGATTTAAAGTGTGTTATGTATTCGCACATTATGTATGGATTATAGGTATATACCTACACTGAAAGAAATGATGTATGAAATATTACAACGTATACGTTGAATCCTATGACGGCAGTGTTATACTGTGATAATTGCAAAAAATGTTTCAATAAGCAAAATTTAAGTTTTAAAAAGTATTGAAACATTTTCATCACATATTACGTTTTATGCAATTATCACTGTATAACACTGCTGTCATAGGATTCATCGTATACGTTGTAATATTTCATACATCATTTCTTTCAGTGTATATATTTTCCTTATTTTAGACGTGTTAAGCGTGGTTTTTTTGTGGGATTTTAAATATCATATAAACTATTTTAGTGTAATACAATATATATGTATAAAATAAAAATCAACGATTCATATTTATATTAACTATTTATTATTGCAGATTATGAAGATATATATTGCGCAAAAAAAGCATAATATATAAAATAGATGTTTAAATATTAATATAAGAACAAATATAATGTTAGAATGGTTGTAATATTAAAGGATTAAAAAAAGAACATTTATAATGATTTAAAGTTTAAATATAAGTTTTATTAAAATAATTATTGCAGAAACATAAATCAAACAATTGTATAAAAAATTATTTTTGGAAAAGTGAGTGATTGTTTATTGAATTTCAGTCTATATAAATTATTTAAATATGTTACTTGAAGGTAGTATGTTAAATGTAGAATGTTTTTTATATTAATTAAACGAACTACACTGCAAAATAAAATTTAATTAAAATGTCACAATTTTAAAATTACATGTAACAAATATATACAAATTTAAAATTCATGAAAAATATATAATAATATTTTATCATATAGTTTTTATATATGCAGATGTAATTAAAATAAATAAATAAAAGAAATTAAATAATAGTTCCTATTAATTTAAATAATTAAAAAACAGAGATAATAAGTTAATGCAAGTGATTTTTGAAAAAGCAAAACGATGACTGTATATAATCTTGTACCTTTGATACATATATTTTATATAATCAATTCCTGATATGCAAACGCTACCAGATATACATCCATACATATACGCACTTTTAATAAAGTCTATTGATATTAATTGATTTTATGTATAAAATATAAATTTAACTTTACAAAAATAAGCATATTTATACATTTTTAATAAAGTAACAAAAATAGAACTAAAATTTTCTGTCCCATTATTCTGTTACAATATGAATGGTTAACATATATTTCTGCACAGTAAATATCCTGAGACAAGACTAACAAGATCATAACACTCTCTTACATGTATTGGAGTACTTGTACTCACTCGAAATAAGAATGCACAGCACAAAGTACAAATTCTGCTTACTTACTGTTTCAGAATTTGGTAACGACTCATGCGATCACCCGATCTTAGTACCATATTAACTCCAGACTGTTGTAGTGGTTGTTGCACTGATTGACTTGTTGTTGACAGTACACTAGTGGTATGATTATCAGAAACTCGTGGTATTCGTGTACTACTGCGGGTTACTGGTTTACTAGTTGCAGATATACTAGTAGTAAGACTGACATTATTGTTTCCACGGTTTTGTACTGCTGACTTCAGTTTTACACGTTGTGTAGGATGTTCATAATTATTTACTAAATCCATCATATTTCTAAGATGCAAGAAAATATTTTGTAACTGGTTGTTTATATTTGCATAATAACATAATTAATTTATTATTAATTTTTACATAAAAATACATTTTTATTATAACATAGTATAACAATTTTTTTGAAATAAAGTGTTTAAATAAACATGAATATTGTATTATTTATTTTCTCATTTAATATTAGAAAAATATATGATTTTATATGTACAATTATTTATATGTAAATATAAAATTTATTATCAAAATTTTGAACAAATTTTCTAAATTGTACAGTACCTCAGTACCTCAGAATGAAAATGGAGTATATATTAATAAAATATCTACATACTATAAAGGGCATATAGCCCATTGAAATTATATAAATAAATAAATAAATAAATAAATAAATTTATTATATCAAAATGTATAATTACCCTGTATAATGGTATCTATAATATCATTATTTTTTTTAAAAAATTAACTATTTAAATATTAAATATATTAATTCTGTACAAATTGTTAATATATAAATAAGTGCACAATATATTGATCTAAGTAAACAAAAACTGTAAATAAATAAAATTTTTGATATAATAGAAAATAAAAAAACAGTTTCATTAAAATTCATAATTTTTAACCCTTATGATATATATAACATTATATATGTAATCATAACATTAATAATTAAATACAATATAATTTAAATTATGTATAATATAAAAACCGAAAGTAAAATGAATAAATAAACAAATTTTCATATAGGCTACAAGTCCATAACGTTCATAGATTTAATGTATACCTTTTTATAACAGCTGTAGACGTTGCTCGTGTTGTAACTCTTTTAGTTGGGTCCTTCTCTTTTGTCCCGACTAAAGACGAACTAACTGTACTTTTCTGTGCTCTGCTTTGCATCAAAGGACCCAAATATGGACTAAAAAATTAAAATACAATATTAATAATTTAATTTGCACATAACAAATGTACATAATAAATAATTAAATAATTTATACATACTGAACATTAGGCAAAGTACTTGAAGAGGTATTCAAGCCACCAGAATTCATGGACATATTACATCTTCTTGCTTTAATCTGATTCAGCTCATCACCTTGGGTGAGAACTGTTTTTTTAATGTTATGAAAGTTAATGGATGCTGTTGGAGATGAGTCATCTAGTTTTATTCCATCAACTCGATTTACTATTCCAAATACATTATCATTTACTGTAGTTATACTATTACTTTTTGTATTTGTAATTTTTGTATTTGATACACTTAATTTCTTGGCTTCTGCAATTTTTGAATAAATTCCATATTTGTGTACAGGATTACCATTTTCTGGTTTTAAAGGTTCTTTTCTCAAACAATGTAGGAAGTATTGCATACTAAAATTAAATAAAAAAAATCTGTTATTTGTATTCAAATATGTAAGAATAGATGTAAGAAAAAAATATTTATTGTATCACATACTCTGTTAGCCACTGCTGCTGGTGACCATTAACTGATGCTGGCCTACAAATTCTAATCCATGCAATAGCTTCTCGAACTGGTAAATGATAATGTTTCATAAGATAACAGGCAATTAGTGTACCTGTTCTACCGAGTCCGGCTTTACAATGAATTGCAACCACGCCTTTGGCCTTTTCAACAATCTTTAAAAATTGACTTACAATCCACATTGATGGTGGTGATCCATCCATGAAGAAAAGATCTTTATGATCAAAACCTGCATCCGTAAAAATAGATGCATCATAACACTTCGTATTCAGTCGAACGATTGTCGTAACATTGTGTTGTCGAAAATAATCAAAATAAGATTCTGGTGCATGTAATACATAACCTGAAAAGGATTCACATTTTAATAGATTAATTAATACAATTTCTAATAAACTTTTATTTTACATATTTATAATTTCTTATAAATACAGTATTTATCATTTCTTCAACCATAAATTTTAAATTTATATAAATTCTGTTATTTCATTAAATGCGCAGTTTAATTTGTTTACGAAGAGAATCATTATATTAAGCAATTTAAATCTACTACAAATTATTTACATCATTCATGTGTGTGATTCTACAATTTCAAATGATTTTATTTACACGTTGATAAATATATGTATGTTTGAATCTGTATGTACTATATTTTTGTGGGTGTGACCATGAATATATGTATATATACTGTCGTGTCTATTTAAATATAAAAATGTATATATAATAAATTCAATGATTTTTTTTACCTCACAAATTAATTGATGTATGTTACAATGTGGACTAAATTAGAAGAATGTAATTTTAATAAACTTCCTAAAATTATTAGCATTGTTTTTAGTAAAAAAAAATTAAATTATACATACATGACTAACATTGTGCGCATTTATTATAGTGGGCGTTCTGATTTCTAATATTTAATTATCCATGAACATATTAGATACAATTTTGTTTTATATAACTATTCATTTGGTTAAGAATTTTAAAATAGATTCTGTTAATATTTTTTGTATAATTGAAATGTAATATAAAAATAAATTTTGTAATTTTATAATGTAATATTATAATTATGTTATAATAAGAACATATATTAAATAATATTATAATAATTGTTATTTTTTATACATATTTATATTAATTAATTTTGGTGTTTCAATGTTATTAATAAAACAATTACCATTTTCAGTTTTAATATTTGAATGGGGTCCACAAAATGCAATAAATTTTCCAGGAAGTATCCAATTTAGATCTCCATTTTCAACACGTTCATAATATTCATATTCTTTAACATTAAAATCATTAAAATTAAAAAAACCTAACTGATGACACTTGTAAATTGCACTTAGACAGTCCAGTAGAGATATTAAGTAACAAGGTTCTCCCATAGCTGCATCTCTAAACATCTCAAATGGTGGACATTTAGGACTATTTTTCAAAATGTCATATGCTTCTTGTGCTGTACGGTCACAATATATAATCTAAACAAAATAATTATGTTCAATTTAAAATTGTTAAACAATTTTAATGGTTAATTTTAACGATAAACTTACCGAATAACTGGCTATCAAAAATGCAGCATTAACTCGTTTTTCAGGATCTATTGTGGTCCAGTGAACTATTTTTTTTTTGCTTAAAGAATTGATTTTTAATTTTTGATTTACTTTCTGGCAATAACGGTATAACATAGCAAGATTCAAAGGACCAAAATCAGCATAAAAATTTTCATAAACCAGTTCATTATCAATATTAAAGTAATGAGTGTTTAGTGTATTCTTTGCCTTGTCTGGTGATGTCATTGTTACAAAATACAAGCGATCTATAATTTATAATAAGAATTTAATTAATAATATAAATTTAAATAAATTCAAGGGTATTAAAGGTTGAAATAAATTATAATGTATTTAAACATATTTTTTATTTTAATGTACACAAATTTATTTTTATAGAAAATTTTAATTGCATATCATTTAATAAAAGTATTCTGTATAATATTATTGATTAAAAAAATTATTTTAATTTAAAAAATATACATAATAACAAATATATACAATCTGTAATTTTACCTTTTATAAATTCGGCTGGGCCAACTAGACACTTGGACCATTCCTCCATGGTTAAAAGTGTTTTACCTTCAGATGTCATAAGATAAAATTAAATTGAATCTGCAATAAAAAATTCAGTATGTAATTATATATTAACTTAATTTTTAAATGAAATAATTTGATGATCAATTTTTACTTTTATATTTTTATTTATAAACAACTGTATTTTGTTTAAAATTCTAATAAAATAAAAATAATAAAATATTCATAATAACTTTAATAATTAAAAAACAAAAATAAATCACTATACTAATTTGTTAAATAAAATTTCAAAATAAACTTTTTTAGTCGATATATATTAGAAATTTATATAACTTTCGTATTAAAAATATTTTGTCGAAATTTATATTAAAAAATGTTTAACTTGATAAAACACAAAATATAATTCTTAGTTTATTTATAATTTTAGTAACAAAATGATTAATTCAATAACAAAATTAACATATCAATGCAAATTAATGCTAATTGATATAAGACATATAACTGTCATTATGTCTTAATTGGATAAATGTTAATATATCAAATAATTTTAGAAAATGCGTTTTAAGACTGTCTAAATATGTGTAACAGAATAAGTGAATTTTAATATCCCAGTTTAAATTCAGTTGTCATTATTTAAATACTGCTCTCATTACTATTCTTCGTAAAAAATCAAATAAACAAATAAGTAAACACCAGCAATAATATTAATTTTGCTGCAAAATTTGTTGCAATTACTATTGTATTATTATTAATTTAATAAAGTGACAAAGAAACTTCAACAAAATAAACTAGAAAACACAGTAATAAAACATACTGAAATAAAGTCAATATCAAATTTAGCGAAATCTAAGCAAACATTTCATCGTATGTTCCTCTCACTCCCATTTTTAACGCTAAAAAACAACACTCTCAACAATCTAATCCACTCGCTTTGGCTAACCCAAACAATTGCTAGTGACACTTGGCAGGTATAATTGCAAATAAATAATACGTACCTCTTAAAGGGATTAAAACTATTTTCGATATGTATTTATTAATTAAAAAGCCGTTGAGTGTAATTCACGAACTGGATTCTGTCATTTGTTGCAACGAACGCGTTCACGTAAATAGCACTTCGTTGCGAGTGCTGATCTCATGTTGATATTAATGAAAACAATAACAACAACATTAACAATAACAAGAAGCGAATCGAACTGTTAGATGGAGCGCCCGCACGGACTGACGGTCGGTTTGAAATTGGTCGCGCAGCGCGGACGTTTGGTTTAGCGTCGGAATTATAGCGAATGGCCGCCTTTGTATAACTAGCCTACGAGGTTGTGCGTTAATCAGCGACGTTGTGTAACTTCGCAATCACGCACGGCCTCGCGGACGCGTCGCTGTGCGTATCGGCGCGTTCGAAAAATGGTTGCTCGCTGCGCGGCTTCAACGGTTTTTCGCCCATCGTATATCCGATTTTTTATTTGATTTGACCAATGGGTTGTCAACGGTTACGATTCAAATGCGCATGTGTATGAACTCGTGGCGGCTTGATGGGGGTGAACGAGGGTGAGGATTGGTGCGCGAATCATCAATAGACACGGGAAACGGGATAGAGCAGTAGACCGAGTAGACTACATTCTTGCGGTGCGTGTGTGTTCGTGCGCGTGTCGCGCCTGCGCACCGCTTGTCTATCTCTAGACTATATTCGTGGGAATCGTGGGAATGTGGGATACTCGCGTTTGAAAGGCTCGAAATTATGAAGAAAAGACATCTGGTGGGAATTAAACGAACCGTCTGCGAACAATAAAGAGGTGCAATGGAAAATAAGTTTTTTTTTAAATTCATTTTATTGGTGTAATTAAATATTTTATATTAATTGTTGATTTTTTATTTGTGCATATAGTTGGAATCATTTTTTTTTAGATAAAATCATTATTTGTGCTTAATGAAAAAATCTTGAGTCTCGTCGCGGGCGGTTCGTCTAACGGCCACCAGATGAGTTTTCTAATCGGTATGCCAGATTTTTTGATACATTTATTACCATTTATGTATGAGATTTAACCCGGCAGTAGGCGCGTTAAAAATAATTACGTTAGTTGGCGCGCTGTTGGTCATTTCGACCAAGTTTATTACGTTTGTAAACAATAATTGTTAACTAATATTAATATAATAAAAAGGTATTTTATTATTAAAAAATGTCGTTCAATGTGTGTGTGTTATAATATTATTTCTTTATATTTATTAAAATTTTAAATAATAAATTACATTCAAATTTATTTTTATAATTTAACTTTTCAGAATATATCTACACTCAGAAAATGAAAAAAGTATACCGTTTTTTCTTGTAAAACTATAGTTTTTTGTACCAAAGTAACATCCTTTTTTCAGTATACTACTATTATAAGCTTCATGCAGTATGTACAATATGACACTTCATGCAAATAAAGATCATATGTTCATTGCAAATAAAAACATAGCAATGGTCACACGTTTTCTTGTTTTGCAATCTTATTTATCACAATAAATAATGTTTAATATTTTTCACACAAATATTATGTAATATAATAAATATAGGAAAACATAAGCAAACATATTTTAAGCGTATTTTAAGAATATAAAGGGGTAAACGAAAGGGTAGTACGGTATTTATAGTCGCGCAAAAAGTGTTACGTTAGTGGGCGCAATATGGTCGAAATGACCGCGACTACCTTGATAGCCGGATTTATATAAATTTTTAGTAAACATGAAGTAAACGTTGAGTAAACGTTTTACATAAATTTTAAGTACTGTTGCCTCCGCGATTTACTGATATTTTAATGTAAATGTTCCATTCAGTAATCGTTTTTATGTAAAAAATGTATGTAATTCAAAATAGAAAGAGTATATTTAAGGAGGTTCACTCGAGTGAAAATTTATATTTATTTTATTTCACGCTAATTATTGATCAAAACAATCTTATATTAATAATATTTGAAAATAAAATATTTATATAGTATAATTTTGCTAAAAATTAATTATTAAAATACTAACGGCATGTGCAGCAACACTTTCTAAATAAAGAGATTAAAAACGAATGGAAATTCAAATTTAAATATTGATTACTCTGATATTCTACGCTGAAAATTGTGGTTATCGCAAAATTAAATTCGTGGCACATTTATTCAGATGTTAAACAGATAATAATAGTTTTCTATCATTTCTGGAATACTTTTTGTTGGTGTTTTCATAAGCACTCATACACTGTAAAAAACAAGTGTTCTGAAAGTGTTTTCAAACGTTCCTATTTATTAAAGTGTTCTTTACTATAATGGTATACGTCAATACTAATGTTTGTATACGTCCAAATAGAACGTTTTAAACGTTTTTAAAAAATAACGCTTATAAGTGTTCCAAAAAGCTTCAACAATGTTTTCTACGGAACACTTCTTTTTAATTATCTTTCAAATGTCTGTGAAAACTTTCAGTCCCGTGAGTCGTCTGTGGAATATTTATTAACTCGTCTGCTCAATATTTTGGTGGAAAAGGGCAGCCATCCTCAATATAATTTTTCAAAATATAATCACTGAAAACAACAGTTTTAGAATTTTGCGACATATCTGCAATTAATGCAACGAAAGATTCTCCTATTTTTTCTGAAGATATGTATGGTAATCCAAAAAACATTTTTATCTTAACTCCTACTTCGGTGTTCTGAATATAATCATTTGACAAACCAACATTCACAATACTTCTATACCACGCTTGACCTTTAGAAAAATATGTAAAAAATATGAATAAGAATAAAGATTTTAATAATAAAAATGAAGAATGAACTAACCTAAATGAAATCGACAACACTTCAAGGTAACGTTTGGAAATAATTCAAAAATTGCAGCATGTTCAGCTTTTTCGAAATCTACCAAAACGATCTCGGGAGAAAAAGTATTTTCGCATAAAGACAAAATACACGTAGAAAAAAGTTTCATTATAAAATACCATACTTATAGCTTTATAAGGATATCATGATAAGTATTATTAAAATGACTATACTTTATAGAAATATATCTTATAAAATATAGCTAATTTGTCT
>JABFQC010000748.1:0-23726 GCA_022817085.1 Psilanteris sp. ZL-2020
TTAATGCTCAGTGTATAATTTTATAATATTCGCTGCTTATTGTTACTGTTTATGCTCGCAATTTTATATCAAAGTCGTATAAACAATATCCTTATTTAATGCTTTACATTGTATAAAAACTTAAATAAAGTATCCGAAACAAAATGCGTTTTAATGACGTTGTTATCTATAGCTGTTATCTGCTGTAATTGACACGTACAATTAATTTAACAAAATACATAAAAAAGTCCGATTTATTAAATATCATTAGTCAAAAGTATTGTTTGTTTTTATTCAACTGTACGATTCGAGTTTCGCTTGAGAGGAAATATTATTTTCAAATAATTATACAAATCCTAATTGTTTGAAAGTCAAAGGATATCGCCTATTGCTTGTTAAAAGTCGGACTCGTTTATCGTAAAAAATGTTTTAAGAATTTGTTTCGAATAAATACGAATATTAATCTTGTATAATTAGTAGCAGTCGCAATATCGTTCAATTTAGTTACAGTTTGCATTATTTGTTTAAAACTGACTACAACTTAATTTATAATTACTTTGGTAAAAGAAACAGCATAACAATATTTCAGTTGAAAACAAATTGGTGTAAGACTTTGTACTTGCACCGTAGTTAAATTCCTTTAGTTTGATTAATCGTAATTTGAAACGAAACTAAAAGATTATTTGGAGTCATAGGAAACGACATAAAGAATTGACGTTGAAGACGCACGAAAAGTTGCTCACTAATACATAATACTGCCAATTTCACAAATGTTATGGTTACATAAAACTGTCAAAATTACACTCGATACGCGTCGGCGTGTTAGAAATAAGGTTACGATGTCGTTTATGTTTTTATTCGTGACGTATGATAAGAGCGATAATTATGAAATATGATGAATAAAGTGCGTTTAATATACAGTCGATGCAGTCATTTGATGCGCACAAATCAATTTGATTACTGGAAACATACAGTTACTGTGTATATATACCGTTAGACAATAATAACGTCAACTTACAAACGAAATTATAATCGAGTACAAAAGCATATAGTTGCGAAATGAGAATTAATTCGATTGATGCGCCTCGATTATAATACACTTCTATTGACATTTATAACGTAGCTATATATAATAATTGACTGACACGACCGAGTATTATTTTAATCTGCCAAAATAACCGCTTTTGTCGAATAACACGTCCACGGCCGCGCCATAAACGCGGGATAAAAAATGTCGTACGCGTATTTTCGAATGCGTACACGCGGAATTAATCCGCGTGACTCGTCTATAGACGCCGCGGAGTCCTGCCATAGCGAGGGATTGATTATCCGGATGAAATACGAACCGCGGCGTTCAAGTCCCCTGTCAAGATGTGCACGCGAGTGTGCATTCATAAATAAGCATACGCGAGTAAGAACGCACAATAATGGGGATGCTCGTATTCGTGTTTCAGGTTCACTTAGGTGAAGGCATCGTGGTTTGCGAGGAACAGCTGAGGGCAGTCAAGTGGAGCGACTACAGGAAACTGACGAGAGGCTTAGCCGCTATATTGTTTAGTCCGACGGAGTTGGCGACGTGTTCTGTAACCGGACAGCGTTGGAGCAGGGCTGGTACCGCGGCAGAAAGACCCGTCAAACCCGCATTAGATCGTGCCAAGGTTCAGGCTATCATATGTAAGTTTTCACCCCCACCGAACGAAGTTAAGACATTTTGGTCGAGAGCGTTGAAACCTACGCAATCTTGCCAATTGCGAGCACACGCTGTGCGATTATGGTTTATCATTAAAGCGTTATGGCCACACCTAATAAAAGCACCGCCAACCCGCGCTCAGTCAATTAATATAAACAAAGTCTTATCGATTTTGATGCTTTCGTTTGGAAATCAAATTTACATTTGCTGTTCTTCAGTGGACACGCTATAAAGGCTTTTTTATATCCTTTTAAATAAGCGAGTATCTTTTTGTTCAGAATTATATTTCATTGACGTGTAATCAACATTTTGTAGGGCCGAAATGTATCAATATCCTGCTCACCTTTTGTTTTTGTGTCAACTTATAATACGTGTGTCTTGACAGTGATATATTAGGTCATCAATTCTGTTTAAAGCATGAAATGCTTAAGCAATTTTTTAATTAAAAGTACTATGTAATAATACAGTAATACGAAGAATTAACATTTATTATTAATTAATGCAAAATTATTAAGCACAAGTTTGTGATTATAATAAAAAACTTGCAAGTTCTGAAATTGGCAATAAATTAGTTTTTAATTTAAAAAATTTGGTTCCGAATATAGTCTACTAAAAAGGTTTACATTAATGTACGGAGAGTGTGCAAATCAAAACTTTAAATTTTAAATTTAACACTTTCCCGAGTTTAATGTCAGCGCTAAATTGACTTCCTAATTTGTATGTAACTTTATTCTTGTGCTTTAGACGAGTATCAAAATTAACTTAATTGTGTTTTTATCTATATGTGTCCTACATTTTACAATGCCATGTCTTATTTTCATTTACATTTAGATCACTACGAGAGTTAAGTGTATCATAGTTAATGTATGATACTTATAAAAATTAAATTACAGATCCGTAGACTTTTTCTTTATCTGATTTCGTTGTTTCTTTGATTCACTTATTATTTCACATACAAAATGAAACATTTTGCAGAAATGTACAATGTATATTTGCAACTAACTATAAACTTTCTGAATATTAAATTGTAGAATATAATTAAACTGATTAAGCAGAATACAACATAAATCTAAATAATTATATTAAACTAATTACCTTAAAGATTTTAGTGCATGGCGCAATTTCATATTTTATTGCATCAATTCATTTATTTGAAATATAATTGAATCGCTATTAGGAGATTGAACATTTCACATGAACGGTATAAAATATTGGTTGATCATTTATAGATGATATAGAATTCCATTTTGTTGAATAAAGTGTTTATTAAATTTGAAAATTTGTTACGTCAAAATATCAAACTATTCATTTATATATGCATTATATAATTACATTATATAACAATATAAAATCATTGTATACTAAATTAGATTTTTATGTAATTTATTTGGATATTCGAAATATTTCTTTTTGGTATTTAACTATAAATTAATCTACAAACTATATTAATACAGGAGTTTACAATAATCCATTAAACAAAATAGAATATTATACTGGATAGCATAATTTTCGAGTAATGTTACTTTATATTGTAGATATAAATTTTATTTTAATTGGAAATGATTTTATTAACTTAGCAATGTAATTGGTTGGTTGCCATTTTATCCAAAATTTAATCACATTTATTCGGAGGACGCGACCCTTCTTAGTTGTTATCCAATTTGATTTCTTTGAACCGTTCCCTATCTTATATATAAGATTATTTGGTTTTATACAATTGGGTAAAACATATCGAATCTTGACTAAGTTTTTAGACGAATTTCTTGTCACATGGTCATGATGGTCGAATTAATGTTACTTACAACGAGAGTAAATTTCGGACGAATTAACTTTATGACACATTTTTGTTAATTATTGTAAGAATAAAATATAATTATTATAAATTTTAAATTTGCTTAAACATTCGAAATAATGTAATAACCGTGTATGGCAAACAACATGAAACACTCAATTTGTTCATACGAATAAACGTTGATTAACTTGAACTGCGGCAAATAAAGTTAAAAGTTGTCTTTGATGTGGCGAATGCAACCACATTGCGTGGTTAGTTATGAGTATTGTAATATTCATGTTAAACTCACCGGAATTTATTTCCTTAAAAATTTAAGCTTTTTACTTTACACTTTACTAATTATATTGTTTTGTAAAAACACTTATCGTAGCTGTTGTAATGCTTAATTTTGATTGCAACGTACTCGAAAACTTGCGTATGTGTTCAAGTTTAATGCAACTCGTTTCTTTCATTTTGCAACAAATCTTATTAGAAACAGATTAATTGCACAGATATATATATATACATATACTCGGAGGTTGCTTAATGGGGTTACAAGGATTGTATAATTATTGCAATTAACTATCCATCGCAAACGTAGATAATTTCAATTTCAATTTACTATGGATTATATTTTGACATGATTCATATTTGTATTATTCGACATTTCTATCAGGCTGTTTTAACTATTCCAATAGACGTGCATTGAATTGTAGAAATGCGTGTATTCGAAAAATGATGATCTCATTTTAATATCAATATAGAAGTCAAATGGCAAAGCGAAATTTAATAAACTATAAAAATAATTATTAACAAATATGTTGTTTTTAATTGCAAGTATTGCTCCAGAGTAACGAAGGCGTTTATAAATTTTACTTTGTGATATAATCGCATTGAAACGTTTTATTAAAAATATATTGAAACATTACACTAACTACCTTAACCAATGCTCCGACGGTGTTTTATAGTCGATTTTATACTTGTGACAGAGTACAAAGTAATACTGGCATTTTAATATCTTTTGTGTTGAATGATCTGTGACACACTCTTAGACCCTTAGCAAGTTTGTGACGATCGCGTATAAAAAAAGAATAAAAGTGCGAAAAAGAAGAGAGGAATAAAAAACGAATACAAGACTATGACTGAAACAATTTTTCTCTGGTCACTGATATATTTGCAGTGCATCTCTATTCTTGTATTTCACTACATTATTTGAACATGGAAAAATAAAAATTTATAACAAACGGGTTTTTAGAATATAAAAGTGCATAGATTTCTTTTATGACAATTCAAGGCGAACTGCATGATCAATTTTTAATAACCGTTTTATTAATTTTTGTGCTAAAATTCAGTTTTCATTCTTCACGTATTACTTCCAAACGATTTTGTAAAATATATATTCACATTATTATATATATATATATATACATTATTAGTGCTTATACTAATATAATAATAATAATAATAATAATAATAATCATATTAATATTAATATAAATAAAACTCAATTTAAGTTATATTCTTGTATAGCTTAAATATTATGTAATTTATATTGCAATTTAATATATCGGAAGGTGTATTGGACAAAGAATATATTGAAGCATATTAGATATGAATATTTATTACGCATTTTGGATTACAAACTACGGTAGTGATCCTTTAATAATTCTTTTATAATTTCTTTTTCAATACTCGAAGAAAGTAAATTATTTTATCAAATGTCTTTTTAATTTTTCGATAATGAATAAATGAGGGATGAAATGATAAGGTAATGCAAAGTATGCTTTTAGTATTATGAGAAATAAAACGATTTTTAAAGAGTCCTACCCGCTTATTGATTGACTTTTCAAAGACAGTAGGTATTTAGAGCGAAAGAAAGGAAATATTTAAAACAGATTTTACGGTAAAATATTAATTAGTTTCAATGTTTTAACGCTTAATGCAATTCCTCCCCTGACTGTGGGACGCAGTCACGTTATACACGAATGCCACATTTTATATAATAATATACTAAATGTGCGGAGTGCTTTTTCTGCATGGTTTTGGTTTACTTTAGGTGGGAACGAATTTCATTTTGTCATAATAACAGCGATACAAAATTACCCATAAAGTATCAATTATTAGGTCAATACAATTTAAACGCCAATATGAACGATGCAAACCGGTGCGAAGTTAGAAAGTCAAAGTCAAAAGCTTCTGCGAATAAGATTCTGGTACTTTTTATGCGCAAAACTAATTTGCTGGTTTTTGTACTCGTGTTGTTCATACTGAGTTAAATGTATGCATTATAATTTGAGGATAAAATTAAATTATAAGATTAACTCGGCAACAGTACTTTGTATAATTTATAAATAATCACTGCCTACTTTTTATTTAATAAAAAGCAAGATAAAAGTGACTCGCAGGATATATTTGATTGTTTTTTATATGGTCGTATAAAAATTATTTCGCTCATCATGTCATAAAATTATACGGGGTGTTTCCTGACATCACCCTTCCCTTTGCTGGCACATTCTTCAACGCATTTCTAGGGACATTCTTTTTGCTAATATCTTAATGAAAAATTCCTCTAATCAAGTAAAAACGAGACATGAAAGTCGTCAGTAAATATGTTAGATTATGGTGTATTATTACAAGCAACATTCCGCACGAAGTAGTGGAAATTTTATTAGTTTTATTGGAAATTGCGTTAATTTATAGTGCACAGATTTCACGTGTATGTGCGAAATAAATACAAATTTGTTTGTAATATTTGGGACGAGTATTTCAGTTCAAAACTTATATTAAATTAATATTTCTGAATTCGATATATTCAGGCTGATTAACCGACGTTCAAATTATTTGTTAAAGCATTGTTCAAAGCATTACACGCAATTTGTTTTAAGATGAAACGTCAATTTTGTATAGACATGTATTATTTTATACATCTACAAAAATTTATATTTTAAAATTAATTTCGTACGTTGTTTTACGGATAATAGAAAATTGTCGTGTATAACAAAAAACATTTATAAAAAACAAAAATCAAACAAACAAACTTTTATATTTGTTATTTAATAATTATGTCAGCGCTGTTTTGACGGTTTACAGACGAGAGTATAAAGAGATTTATACGCATATAACAATATATTAGAATAAAAGACTTGTTTTCTATTTTAAACAATTTTTAGAGCTTCAAGCGACAATTTTATCTAAATTGTGTTGTATGTGACAATTTAGGTTTAACACGAAAACAATCTTTTTAAATTATAGATTAAACGTCTGTTTTGGTCAACTATAAATTCTTATATATTTTTATGTTTATATAAAGCTATAACTATATATTCGCGCGTGTGAGTCTTAACTATCGCCGTTGAACATATTTATACAATAACATATTTCGTATGGATGAGCAAGCAAACAAACGACCGCGATGTAAGTTGTATAATATTTTCAAAAATTTATTTGCTATATTATTTTATCAAAAATTGTTATGAAAAATAAACGATCGAACAAATATGACGCTGTTTCAAATTAGAAATATATATATACATTTCAGAAATGTACACTTTAAACCACCTTCAATTATTAATTGGCTTATCATTGAACATCACGTTGAAGCGATTAGTTCTGCGTGTCAAAACGATTTATGACCAAACTTGAATATTAATAACTCAGAATTGATAATTACTCATAAGTGTCTTTATTATTCGTTCGTTATTTGATATCCAAATTATTATGATAATTACATTCATTATAATTAAGTTTAAACGTACAAATGTAAATATTAATCATTTATTCATTTTTAGAATAAATTTTTAACCAGTACGTATTAGAAAGGTAATTTATAATACATTAATTTTTAATCATATGTATTCAGTGTATACGAATAAATAAACCACCCATTAAATTTATTACATATTTTTATTAAGAAAGAATTTGTATAAATATTAATAATATTTATTCCATGCACACATACACACACATATATATTCTATACAAATGTATTTGTGTTTCTTTATATTGTACATAACAAAGATGATGGTGCACTTTTATAATTACATTTTAGTTTCAGTTTCTGAAAAAAGTTTTTCTACGCCAGTTCAAAGCTTTTGTTTTATTTTGTCTGAACAGAAAACCGTACTGCGCGAAATAATATTTCCATTTGCAGAATAATAAAATATTTGGTATAATTATAATTTGTGTATTATACACTAGCTATAAATTATTATCGACGATTTTATTGTTATTTACAAGACGGTACAAATAGAACTACTCCACGAAGCGATTATATTATGGAATATAAAGTGAGTTGTATCGGCTGCGACTTGCCGCAGTCGCGGTCAGCGTCAGCTAGTGTTACAGCCAAACACGGTTTATGCGAAAAAGTTGTAAGCAAGACAAGGACAGTAATACAAATCTTGGCACGGTTGATCTCGACTTCTACTTTCGGCAGCAGACAGGCACATATTGCTGTCGCATATATATTTTAAAAAGTCGGATATGCCGGTCGTTACTCCTCGACATTATCACACTAACTACAATCATTCTGCTTCACATTTTGCCGCTAAAATGATTGCAGCTTTTGTGATACAAGACGACTGCGCTCTCGTCTGCACGGTATGCAAGCAATCGTCAACGTTTCGAGTACAGACCGGTTACGAAGCCCGTGCACCTCCTGTAACAAAACACATCAGATATAAATAATTTGATACGTTACAGATAAATGCGTTTCATTTTTAACAAACTAAACGGACCACATTTGTATTCAAAAGGCATACTTAATATTTATATACACATATTTAAATTATACAGAAACACGCGTTTTTTATGGCAATCCGTTATGTAATTTAATACTAAATAATTGTTTTATTATTAAATAATAAATATTGTTGAAATTATGATCAATTTGCAACAAGACTCGTCTAAATAAATGTTTAAGTTAAGTGAATTAAATATTAAATACGTTACACTGGAATTTATGCGCAAAATATCTATTTTTCGAGCAAAATTTTGAATGTAAATTTAATTTATAATAATGATGTTATGTAATCATAAACATAATTTAATAGCACACCAGATAAACTTAATCCTTGCTGTTGTGATCAAAGGATGCAGTATGCTTTGAATGTAAAATATAATTTCCTTTTTAAGCATATCAATTAAAAATATCAATGAAGACATGAAATTAAACACATTTGATATTATCTTTTTTCAATATAAATCATAATGTATATATATATATATATATTACATCAAAGAATGTACTTGTTTAAAATAATATTTCAACAAATCATACAAACAATTTGATTTTAATTGTTTTCAATTTATTGAATTAAATAAATCCTTTGCATAAAATATTAATAATTTGCGGTAAATGAAATATGCGTGACTGCACGCGAACACTCACGGGCTTTCAACATGACGCAATCCAGCTGTTTACTTTTAACTGTAATCTTAACATTTCAATAATGCTAAATTTGCAACGTTATTTGCATGCAATCTATATTATATAACACGAAATATTGTATAGGAAATAAATGAAAAAAAGATGTGTATGGATAATCTCGAAAACATATATATATAAATATGTATAATAATATGAAATGCACATTTTATCATCATATTATTGGATATTTTTATGCACTATTGGTTCAACATTAAAATCCGCGATAAAGGACACATTGGCACATTAAGTGAATAAATATTGGCGAAACAAAATTTGCCACTCAAGATCGACTGTTTATTGGCTTGATTACGCGAGTGGCGGTCGGTCAGAATTTGAGTCTGATGCGTCGGCGAGAAACATAATATTTATTACATTACACATCGGTGCGCCAAAGCCTCCGCGTTTCAGGTAATCTCGTCTTCGGGCTCGCGAGAATGAAGAACGCATTAACGGAAAAAGTTGGTGATTTATGTTTCATACCGGAGTGTCAGCGAGCTAAACTATGTGTTTGCCTATGTGTTTTACCTATGTAGCATAAGTTTTGTGCAAGGATGCGAACTCGTGAGATATATAACTTTCGAAAGTTTCGTCGCGGTATTCTATAAATACGAATGATATGTCAAAAAGATGCGCGGCAATGCGGGCTGTTGAAAGGGTGCGTGTATTGATTCTTATTCACAACCTCTTTTCGATGAGTTCGAATTCTATTTTACTCCCGTCCTCACTTCAGAAGCTGCGATTCAATAAACGCTAGTTGTTTATTTTCAATCGGATCGTTTAATTATTTAATTTATATGCTTATAATTATACCCAAGCGTGATTATAATTTAACGTTGAGTTTGGTATGTTTTAATAATTAGCAATTTTTTATTCCGAATTTCTTCGCCATGGGTAAATATAGATTATTTTTATGCAGCCGCGCATCAATTCTAAAAGGATTAAATAAAAGAAATTTCGTAATAATGTTGGTAGTTGTGGTTATTTTTTATGACACGGAGACGTTTACTTAATTATTTAACGGAGTATTAACGCGAATAATAAATTACAAAAGTATTACTATAATGGTCGTTTGTATTATATATATATATATATATATATATATATAATTGCTACATAAAAATGTCATTAAAATAATTTTGTTATGTAATACAGTTCAGAATGGCAAATGCCGTTCCTGTACATTTTAAATTGAAAACTTTATACTTATTATTGCGCTCTGTGAAATTATATATCAAAATAGGGTGAATAAATGCATTTTTCAGCTTAATCAATTATGATCTTATACTGTAAAAATTAATGTTTTGATATGAAACGCTTTTGCAGTCACTTTAAAAATGTTTCGACATTTTTTCACATTAAATCTATCTTTTAGAACGGAATTGTAATATATTTTTATTTGATAATAAGATGGTAAATTGATGTAGCAAATACTTTCGTTACACAAAATACAATCGATAATAAATATGCGCGCGTCATAATATTAAAAAACAAATAATTTAATACACGGAAGGAACGTTTTATCAAAAATTACTATATTTACACGTAGGAGGGAGCATTTAAAAATAAAGATTTACCTTATTTAATTTCAATATTGGAAATATCCTACGAAAAATTACTATATTATATAGTATTCTATATACACTGAAAAAAATAATATTACAAATTTGACTAAAGTAGATAATAAAAG
Organism: Psilanteris sp. ZL-2020; assembly: GCA_022817085.1. Taxonomy (NCBI): domain Eukaryota; kingdom Metazoa; phylum Arthropoda; class Insecta; order Hymenoptera; family Scelionidae; genus Psilanteris; species Psilanteris sp. ZL-2020. Next base: position 10,556 of record JABFQC010000748.1, read on the forward strand.
GAGCAAAAATGTAATTAAACATTAGACAATATCATGGTATTTACCAATTATCTGGTAATATTTGACATATTTTTAGAATTTTCTCACTGTAATTTTATTTATCATATTATTTACATTTTTGCCTATTTTTCCTACTTTTATTATCTAGTTTAGTCAAATGTTTAAGATTAATTTTTTCAGTGTAGAGTATTATAAAACAATATTTTCATTTTTAAATACTCCGTCCAATTTCTACTATTAATATAGTATTTGCTGCTAAAACCGTATTCATCCCGTGTATATTTATTAAAAATTATATTATTTTCAAACGCTTCAAAAATTGCAAATATTAAAAGAAAGTTGGAGGCAAGGGAAAAAAGTGAGTTTTGAATTATTATATTGTTGGATATACTTGATTTTGTGTATTAATATATATATATAATATACCGCCTGCTTAACATAAGTCAAAATCATGATTATGACATTAATTCGTATCGATACATGCAACGCGTGTAATGATATCAACTACTATCAATAACGTAAATTTAATAGATAAAAGTACTCTGATTTATCGTCGCTATACTTGACCTACTTGCATCTCCATTGGATCATTATTCTTGCTATTTAATGAATGAAAAACCTAAATTTACTAGCACAATTTTAGGGTAAAAAATTGTTCGCTTAATCTTGAATCGCACAAATGGCGTAACAAAAAGCGTAAAATAGTAATTTGCTTACTCCTTTAGCCGAATAATTCTGAATAGCGAATCCGTTGCAAGAAAAGCATAAGACGTCATAATTAAAGCGAGCGCTTGGCGCCGAATTGAACGCACGCGGATTAAAGAAGCGCACAAAGCGCGGCTGTTTATTATACACCACGGCTCGTTCTGTTTAACAATCTTAAAAATCGAATCGAAACGGAGTGTAATCGAAATTCGCTGTGGCGGTTTCGAACGTTTGCATGCTAAAGTCATCGACGGATGAATCGCAGTTGCGTATAATTGAAACGAAGAATTGAATTGAAAACAGTTCGAAGCTCGTTAGTTGGATTTTATGAAATCAGCAAGGGCCGTGGCAACGGAATACGTTATTCGAATTATCGCAGACGATTTGAATCCGTCACGACTTTCAATTGCTGTAGCCAATCCAATATTCTATCAATCCGATACTCCCGAGCCGCACCGATGTAACGCGGATCCGATGCGCGATCGTGTGACAATGCACTCATTTTTATGCAGCGTTTTCAACTTAAATAGATTTTATCTTTCAATTAGGCCACGTTTCCTGCAAATTTCCGTTCAATTTAGTTAAACTTATTCAGAACCTGGCAGTAATCGCGGCCCTTTTACAACGCTAACTACTTAATAGCTACCGAAAAACCTTTGATTTTGACGGTTTCTTGTAACAATGGTCGCAAAACCATTTAAACCTCTTTCCCGTCATCTGTGTAAATAACTAAGCGAAGTACGATTTGGCTACGAAAAATCCAGGCTTGTAATTTGGGCTCTTTTTCGGTGCTTTTCGCAAAAGCTTTGACTCTTGGGTGCCGGCAAGGGAATACTCGATTGGACGACTTTTAATATGGATTAATTTGTTTTTAGATTTTTTCACGACTATATCTGTGTAGATATATACGGGCTTGAAATTATTTATGCGATATAATCATCGTCGCCAGTTCCTGAAAACCGTTTAATATATTGTCTCGTGCAATTACGAGCCAAAGGCCGTTTTATCAAATGACAATTCGGGAATTAAATCGTCCAATTGAACCATTTTGCGTTCAAACTGAATTGTCTTTTGTTCGCTTCGCTTTATAAAACGCATACCGCGGGAAATTATATTGCAAACATTCGGCCATGAATAATAGAAGTGCGGTAATTTTGCAATTATTGTTGATTTATAAATACTTTATATATGATCACACATTGACACCAATTTGGATTAGATTTCGCGGAGTAAGCCACTTTCACATTCTTCATTTTGCCCATTTTGGAACGCATCGGCGAGAGTTCCGTCGTATATTTGATACAAATTTCGGAAATGTCCGAGTAATTGGCTGCGATAATCGTTCACTTATAACATGCATTTCATCCTTTGATTTCGCTTTGGCTAATTGTATAACAAATTGCATCGAATAAATGACGTCGGGAGTAATAAGCTTTTATTATAATCGAAGATGTCTAGTGGAAAATGTATGTAAATGCTCATCACATTTAGCCAGAAAACTGACTCGATTTTGCTCGGCGTGTGGCGGCGTCTTGGTGGCTTCCTTTCAACATTCAAATTCGTTCATTTTGAACCAAGAAACTATTTAAACTTGTAACGCAATTTTGCCGCCGTAATCTTCGGAACCGAGTATTTAATGAATGGCAATGATTTTACATCGTTACACTTAACTTCTGTCATAAGCTTTCACGACGAGCTAATGTACTTTGGTTATTGTTATTGATTTGTCGATGCAGTTTATAGGAACAATATTTTTCCGTGACAGTTAAAGGGAAATGTGAAGAATTGCCCCGAGCAACGCGATTTTACGTCCCAGTAAACAGAAATGGTCGCCAGCGTTTGTAAACAATTTATGATTCGCCAAGAGTTTTCATCTAATTAGTTGTTCGGTTGCCGAGTGTTCCATTTTGAATCGCATTTCGCCGTTCTCGAATTGATCTCACCAGAAATAGGATCGGCGATATTGCGATGGGAGAACAAAGACGCGCATCCAAATTTTGATTACAGTTTTTGTCGCCGATTCGGCAAATTAAAGCAAACGCACATATATTTCGTTAGCCAAATGTAAAAGTATTATGTACATAAACTCTACGCCGAACGCGAACGGCATAACGAGTTAATTATCTTTTATTAATCTCAAATGAAATATCTTTATTGTTGTCTAAAAATGGATGCTTTTTTGAACGTTTCAGCGTACGTGACCTCGAGGTTCCCTTCAGTGGACGTGAGTAGCGTCAAACAAGTATTGGCTTACAAGTGCAAAGAGAATTCTACAGCCTTGAAGATGAAGTCTATTCGATACATCTGGTATGTAGATACTCCATTTTTTTCATCACAAACCCTTCAATGCAAACCAAATTGACGGAACATTCGTAGAATAACACACAAAAGAGATCGACGTGACTTTTTGACAAAGACGCTGGGAGATGGTTGCATAATATATATATGTATATAACGTTCTATTCGTGCGAGTCGTTGATGGTGCCATTAAAACTTATTCATCATGGTTTAACATTTTCATCAAGCAATTGTTTTTGTACGTGTTATATAAGATTTGTGGAGGGGGGTGAAGCTCGTTCGCGTCGAATCGTTAAACAAAAAATATATTTCAAACAACTCATGCTAACTATGAGGGATCATTTTATTACGTGACCAAACCCATATATACTTTCTTTCGACTGATTAAGCTTTCAGGTGTGTTAGATTCATTACTTTTGGTCCAGACTTATAAGCGTAATGGCGTTTTTTGTTTCGTCGGTTATGTGCATTTTTGTTCAAAGAAATTGGATATTAAACAGATTACATTTTTCCTATTACGCGGAAACGGAGTAAAAAAGCTTTGAAATTATGAACCGCGAATAAAGATAATCAAAAGGGAAAAAACATAAATTAATAAATTACGCTTTGCCATAATTTGGCACAGAATTTGCGTTTTATAAACGTTCGCTTTTTTTCCTCTTTTATTTGTTTTATTATAAGATTTTCATTTAAACGTTTCATTTAACCACGAAGCATTTGGCGCTTGTTGCATTGCAAATATGATTAATCATTTTATAATTGGATCATGCTATAATACAAGCATGCAAGTTACAGTAGTCAATTTTTTGAATTAATTTTATATACAATCGTTTTTTGTAAAGTATAATTTTTCGTTGCGAAAATTGTAAATTGTTTCAAATTTGTTCTTGTTATTCAATATTTAGCATAACTACCCATAAATAATCAACAAATTAACACATTCCATTTATAATGTCAATATATTGACAACATTGGTTTTATACTTAATTTAAATTTAAAATCAACTAATTGAAAGTACATTTAATTCGTTATATATATATTGTGTATATATAACGCTTCAAAATGTACTCATTGTGTTACAAAAAGAATTTTAATATTCATTTCAGATTGAATAAAAAAGAATGATAAAAGCGTAAAACATTTTTGTACGAATATTGATTAAAAATATCTTCTCCCTGCAATAAAAAATATTCCCTATTCATATAGCAATGCAACCCCTTTAAATGTGTAGTTGTTATAAATTATGATAGTATAATTCGGTGGCAATTTATTATAACCAACCAAATTTACGGTGCCGAGTTTTCTTGGAATTGCATTGAATGACTTAACGAGTTGAATTTATTACTGGAAATGAACAATCGCAAATTTGGTAAATGTCAAAATGTCGCTAATGTTAGGAATGATATGTTAATTATGAATAATATAATTCGCGTTCCACATTCAGTTTCGTCTTTTAACGTATTTATACAACTTTTTCTTATTATGACGAATAAAATGGTTGAACTTTGTAGAAATTCAAGTTTTACTCAAAGAAATCCTAAAGAATATAAGTAATCCGTTTTTCGTGACGAGTTTACTGACCTATCTGTAATTTATAACTTGACGATCCGATGTAAATAATTTTAAAAGTTTCTTAATATTCTTACATACCATAAACTTTAATTGACTAATATCATTTTTTTATTTTCCGCACTTTATTAAAGTTTTCATATATTCTTTTTTTATGTTTCATAAATTCTAATTTTTTTTATTACAAGGTGATAATATTTCTTCATCAAGAATTGCATTTCAATTGCGTGTTGATATATTAAGACTCACTGCATTAGTACTTGCAACAAAATTTAATCATTTATAACTATACACGGTAAAAAAGTATTTATTAAAATTACTATTTATTGTTAGTACAGTGTAATATTTGTTAACAGTGTAATTTTAACGTATTCACTAATTATTATACATATTATTTAAAAATACTCAAAAATACATTATTTTTCGAAGACGGGTTATTAATATATAGATAATCGTTTAATATAAATACTAATATACATATATAAGAACGAATGCAAACGTGTATTGTATAGTAAGAAATTACTACCCTAAAAATAATAAATTGTGATTGTATTTTTTAGTGATATTTATTATATTATATAATATAAACATTTCAAATACTTGTTTTGAATACACACATTTCTATACATACAAATAATCGAAGTAAACATATCTGTTATAATATGAACACGTATATGCATATTATTTATCTGAGTAAATAATCTGAAGAAGCCTGAGTCAACTTGCATATTACAGTTAATCATTTATCGTTCTTTATATACTACTACATCATGTTTACATTCGCTTGCGAGAAAACATAGTACATCCAACTAATACTCATATGTTTATTTCTTTCTGCATTTTATTCTTATGTTCTTAAAAAAAGATATTTATAAGCACAATTTTCAAATAACAGAAAAATTAACTGAAAAAACTCAAGTAGTAATTTGTAAATACTTGGAATCACAACAAACACGAAGCTTGCAAATAAAAAATAAGGTCTATTTTTATAGCGTGTAGTGTTTCTTATTTGATATAGTAATGATTTCTTATAGAAATTGAAAAAGTACTAATAAACTCCTATTTTGTGTTATTTTACCATTAATCTTCACAGTACTCATAGTAATTTTTAACCGAATAATTTTCTCCGTGTATACCCAGCGTCAATGAATCGTGGAGTAAAATCTATATAAATTGACTGCGAATTACTCCACGATTAATTATTGATGCTGGGTGTACTACACTGTAAACTAAGATTGCCAACTACACTTTATAATAAAATATTTTGTTTGCAAACAACGGCTGCAATCAAAATAGAATTAATGCATATAACAAAGATAACGAGTGCTACTTTTTATAAAGTATGATTAGCAATAAAAGTTTTGTAAAATCACAATAAAATATCGTGCAATTTTACATTCTATATGTAAAATTACACTATTGGACTGATTTTACAGTCAATCCATTACTTGGATTCACAGTGTAATTGACTTACGGTATGAAGAATAAAATAAGATGTATCGCATAAATAAAAATGATAAACATAGTATATGAAAAATAATATTTAAATTTAGTAACACATGTGTGTGTGTGCGCGTGTCAGAGAGTTAGTGAAAAAAGTATAGTAAAAGTAAAAGTAACTACAATAAAGCTTTTTTCGGTGTAAAATGATTTGATTAATCAAATAATACGACGCGAGCGCGTAAAGCGAAACTTGGAAAGACTTAATTTGATATCAGTAATCAGCGGTAAAAATTGGAATACCGTTATCCTTGTTCCTTATCCGGAAATTTATGTATCTCCGCAAAAGTACAATTAAGCCCTCATCGATGAACTACGGAGTTATGCGTATAGAAAGAGAGACTCCGGTATAATTAGAGCAACGCAAAAAGAAGAATGAAACTAATTCCGTCGATAAAATGAATTTGCACCGAGCAACGTCTCTCATTATTCGTTGCAAAAAAGGCTCGAAATTTGTTCGAGAATCAAACGCAACAAATTATTTTAATCCATCGCAGCGGCTTTTGGAGACGCAGCCAAAGCAATTTCGCGATGAAGCTTAAATTCGCCAGTCCTGATTGTTATCTAATTGATACAACTAAACGTTTTAAAAGTTTGGATTAAACTTAAACATACTTTATTCCATTTGATAATTAAACTGAATCGTAATTAAGATATAACATTAAGATTGATTTGCTTGTTAAATCAGGCTTCGCAAATAATTCAGCAAAGTTCGTATATTTGTAGTGGCTTGCAAACTACGATAAATGTAATCTCGAACCGCTTCATAAAGCAAACGATTCGCGTACGTTGAGCGGGTTAGAAAAGTCGGCGATGAATATTATTATGACTTCGCGCGCGGCCGATTATTTGCGTCGACTTTTTTTGTTCCCTCGGTTTGGTACGTGTTTCGCTGTTATCGGCACAGACGGCGGAGCTTTAAAGTTTGACGCGTCGTCGCCAATTCGCCTTTAGGTAATTGCATCGTTGTTTGAGCCCGACGTTAAGAGATGAACAAGACTGGCTTTGCAAATGAACAGCATTAATGGTATTACATTACTACACTCGGAAGAATGCGCGGTGTATCTACTCCTTTTGATGTCGAGTAAATTAACAAAGTACTTCAAAGGATGTTATCGACTAAGCCAAGTTTGTTATTTCAATAGCTTCGTTGCTGACGGTTGTAACAATTATTCCACTGAAACTATGACGCCGAGAATTTTCACTTAATTATCGCTTATTGGAGATGTTGTTATTGCGCGCCAAAGTTATACTTTTCCTAACGCGATCGATTTAGTTGGCATTGTTTTGAGTTATATGTCGTTACGACTGAATAAAAATGGAGAATATTTTCGCTGTTTGCAAGGAACCGAGTCGCTGCGAGTGAACAATGAATCGAGCAACTCCGTTCCGTGGGTAAAATTGACCCTTTCAGATATATATGTATATTTGTATAGAAATCCGTTCAGGCGGGAAAACTGAAAACGAACCAATATATATGAAATATATGAAACAAACAGCCGTGAGTTTAAATGCGTAAGACGAGTATAATTTAGATTCCGTTTTTTTTTTTCATTCGAAAACAGCGTCTTGAAATATTTCTCCGATTTGAAATAGATTTTTCATAGATATTTTTCTCACTTTCCAAGCAACTTAATTAGGTATTAATTCGTTCGTCGTGTGCTCTTTATTGATGGCGAAACTATTTGTTTTTTTGTCAAAATTAAATCCAAATTGAACGACGTCTAAGTTTTTTCACGTTTAATCTTCAAATATTAATTTTGTATTAATGATTCCAATGTTAAAATAGTCAATGCACGATATATATATTGGGAAAAATGTGTTACTTCAAAATACATTATTTAAATTTTTTCATAAAAATGTCTAGATTTAAGACACTTGTTTTAGTAGTGTAATCATTTCGGTGGAATAAAATGTTAATTATTATAATTTATGATTGTCAAAATATATTAAATTGTAATTATGGTCGTAAAGAATGTTTATCGTTGTTGACGTTGTTGGAAATAGTGTTTTTTTATTCACAATTCAAATCTTTTTTCCATAACTAATACTGACATTAAAACGTTTGAGTATAAAAAAGTGATATAGTCATGCATTTGTTATTTTTTAATTGTACATAAATATTAAAATTTATTTTCAGCATTAAAGAGACCGTATTCTTTAACTTTAATGGAAAAATATTACATCTACACTTGTTTCTAAATACATGTAACGCAATTTTACAACGTTCATAAATTATCCCTTCCCCAAGACGTGTATCTCAGCGCCGAAACTTTTCTTGCAGAAATTTGTCCGCTCATTATTATATCAGAGTCCGTCCATAAGATCTTTTTTTTCCGCTGCGTCGAATTTTGCGAACTTATTTAATATTTGGTATTATTTAAATCGCAGTTTCCGAGCAAACACAAATTCTTATTCTCAAACATTAATCAGAGAAATACTCGTCGCGCGTATGTCGATTACCATAAAAGTTATTATTTTTCGGCTGCCTCGAATATTGTTAGTTATGTGTGTGAATATATATATATATATATATACATATATTTAACTATATATTGTATTACGTACAATAAAAATGTAAAATCGCGCGGTAAATTAGCGTAATCAAATTTGCGTGTTGTACCATTATATAATGCTGACATGCAAAATGAATCAATCTTGAAATGTCACACACACACAAGCTCGAATATAATATTGATTATGGGAATATGCCTCCGAACATTCAATTTACAAAGATAAAAAGCTATTTAGGGGAGTAATTGGAGAAAATGTTATAACCAAACGCGATGCTTTATCCGCGACGCATAATAACCGTATTGATTTTATATCAGCGAGACTTGTAAGTTGACTAAAAGTGTTGCCACTGTGATAGATCACATAACTATTTCTTGTCTCGCAGTTTGTTTCATTTGACAAAGTAGTTTGCATGTTCGAATCGTAAATCAAACGCTCGCGCGGAGCGCGCGGCAATTTAAAAAGTGCGGCTCCGAATAACAATAAAGCCGCGCTTTTAATTATGTTAATTCGATGCGCATTAATTTATGCACCTTTGCGAGGCAAAATATTTGTCACGTGTCCGCGTCAGGTCACAAACCCGAAACGCCGCGACCAACAAAAGACAAATCACAGCGCGTTTGGGTTCATTAAGTGATTTATCGGGCCATGCCAAATTTCACGGCTTATATCGCCAATTTGATTGTTTTCATAATCGTGTCGCCGCGTTCGTAATATTAGTGACATTTTGGACTGTTATTTTCGGTCGGTGTAATGACTGCAGTTGCACCGAGAGAATCGAAATTCGGGGCGCGTCATTAATTCTTCGCAGCCGCGCTCGTTGATAATCAAGTTTTTGCGATTTATTCGACGAATCAAATTTGATGCATTGCGATAAAAGTTTGACGTTAAATAAGGAGTTTGTCGTATCTTACAATAAGCTTTTTATGTTTGCGACTACGAAATCTGAAAAATTATCATATTCAATAGCGGAAATATATCGGTGTTCCGATAACTCTCATTGCGCAAATGCACTTTTTTGCACTCCTAAATATCTAGGTGGCGTGTAAAAAGCTTCGTACCGATAATGATATTACCATCGTACCAGATCAGCTCGGTCTCATCGTTAGTTTTATTGCTTTCATTAAAATTTCTGTCTTTACGATTTTTATATCTGGTGTCCTTGCTTATCAGTTTAATTGGCATTATTAATTGTTTCGCGTTTCAAAAATATGATTACACAAAATAAGAATACGCATTCTTAATTAACATATTATCATTTATACATATAGACATTTATTATATTTATTCCGTGTTAAAACTGCCAAGTCATTGATATGTAAGAAAAAATGAATATGACTTAATTTTATATATAAAGACTGAACGCGAAATGTTGTTCAAATATATATTATATTATGTTATACATAACGCACAACACAGAAAGACAGCGCAGATAAATGAAATAATATATATTTGCAATGATATAGATTGATATGATTGCAGTCTTTATGATATAAGACGACTTCGCCCACGTCGGCCTTAGTAAGCGATCGTAATCGCCTCAAATACACACCGGGCATCCGTATAACATACATCAGATGTCAATAATGGGACATGTTAAAGCAAGTGTGCACGTTCTTCTAGCGAAATATGACATCTTATTTATTTAACATCCATACAATCAGTTAGAACAATTTATTTATTATAATTCTTTACAAATAAATGAATTAACGTGTAAATATAAATATTATTTTGTTTACTAAAATTACATTATCATGTTTGTTAAATTTATATAGACATTCGTGATGTAAATATATAAATACATACTATAAATTTTAATTAAACACAAACATTCATGAATGCGTGTATATATTAAAATACGTTGAGGTATATAATTGCTATAAATTTTATACCATTATTGATTTGTTAGTTTTATGTACTCAAAACGATGATATAAATAAATTACGTTTATTACTTATAAGCAACATATAATGTGTTTATAATCCAAATAGATTTCGCGCTAATATAAATTTTACGAGAACTCGTTTTACATATTACCGAAAGAGTATATATTCTTTTGGATCATTTAAATCGCAAGATATAGAAGGTATTTCCACTCGCATTTATGTCTCATATTTTTATATTTATTAAGAGACATCGACACTGCGCGAAAAACCTTGACAGATTAGTACTTTGTAGAGACAATGAGCGCCTGCGATGCTCCACGGGTGGTGCAATTGTTTTTCACCGTAAAAACAGAGTTGTTTCTGCTACAGATTTTTAGATAGAAAGAGTGCAGTTCCTATGACAAAAAAGCAACTTTGAACATATATTTTCCTCATTTTATGATCAATTTCAATTTTTAACATGCATTTATTATTTCTTCTTTAATATTTTCATTTTACTTTAATAGAACATTCTGTTTTATTTTATGTGTTTATATTTCGGCATGTATTTTTAGCAATTTATAAATAAAACTGAGAAAATGGTTGGTTTGACTATACGAGTTGAAAGTAATCATGATAAACGCTTTAAAAAATATATTAAAATCAGTAATAATTGAAGCGTTTTCTATTTTTATTATTTTTTGTTATATCTACATATTAATTTGTGCATATTTACTCATATACTCATTTATTAACCATTTTGATTTGTACATAAAAATATACACGATACCATTTCAGTTAGTTTCTTTATATATTGTTAGTTTTAATTTTCATTTTGTTTTTTTACTCGATTTATAGAATACAACTGAACAATGATTATTTTGTAAATATTGCAATTGGATGCGACATGTTGAAATTGGATCTGGTGTTCATTACTAATTTAAGAAAATGATTGGTTGACATAGATATTTTTTTTAAACTGCGGACTATTTTTTATGCGTTATTTTCATTTTCATTTTAAAAAAATGCTCCTTCTTCTTTAATTATTTGAATATTTTCCGATTTTATAATGGTCTCTCATAACTTTGATACAATTTTACCAAATTATATAATATATGTAATATATATATATATTTATATGAAAAAAAGTATTGTACAATCATACACGATACAAATAAGAGTCTTTATTCGTTTTAAAAAAAAAATGCGTAATTAAAAGGTTCAAAGTTTTTTTGCAAAAATTATGTATACAATTGTGAAAACTTTATATAGTCGCTTAATGAGATTAAGTTCATAAATATAGAATTATATATAAACAACATTTTTTTGTAAAAGTTATTTCTTGTCTTTAAGTGTAGAAAAGAGACATGTGATCGCAAACTTTTCATGTAGGTCACTGCGTTAATATATATCGAAATGTGCGTAAATTATTTTATGTGGCGTTAAAAATTACGAGTTCAACAGTATATTATACATAAAAAGGAATAAAATAAATTAATTTCCTCCGCTGAATTTAATATTTAAATGAGGGTAATTATTACGGATTTAAAAGGAAAAATATCATTTTGATGTTAATCAACAAAACAGAATGCATTTATTAATGACTCACTACAGTAGTTTTGATATTTTATCTTTTATAGGAAGTAAATGATTTGTACTGAATAAATTCATATACATGTATAGCAAATATTCCTTAATCTACATGATGATGTATACTATACATAAATAAAGAAAATTGTAATGTCACATTGTAAAATTGTATATGATTTATGACAACAAATGAAATAAAGATAAGAAAAATATAATATTTATAGGTAATTTTGATTATGTGACATTACAATTTCGCTATTTGTGTAGTATACAACACTTTCATAATAATTGATTATAATATTGACTATAAAAGTTGACATCATCATCTATAGTAATTTTTGTAAAATTTGCAAATTTTATGGTAAATTTGGTCAGTACTGTTTGCACTTGGCGTAATTCTTCGAACATGGCTAATCGACCTAAATTAAAGAATGGTTTTATGTTTGACGGAATAGTTATTTTGTTTGTAATAATTGAAATCGCAAAAAAAAACTGAAGTGCTTATTTGGCTCGGGGTGACGCGTGTTATTTGTGGCGGGGTTTGCGAACGTGCGCCTATGCTTCGGTCGGACTCTTCTCGCAATCGGCCAAATATGCGCGACAACTGCGTCGCTGGCCTAGCGAAATTATTTCGATGTCATATGTCTTTTATAACGCGATATTCGTTTTACTTTTTTATGCTCCGCGCATGCAGATATTGTGCTTTTTGCGTAATCATTATTGCGACGGAATTTATGCATTCATATCTGTATTATATTAAACCGCAAATAGCGCCACTAAAATTAAACTCAAACGCACGATCAAATCAGTTATTACTAAGATGTTGTGGAATATAAAGTGATTTTATTTTAATCGCCATATCGTTAATGTTTTTATGTTTTTATCGTCTTTGTTTTACGCGGAGCACCGCGCGCGCGAAATTGCATTACACGGTATACAAATAGAAGTCAGCTTTTCACTGATCTGATTCTTTAGCATAAAACGCTAAATGATAATAAAACGATTTAATAACGGTTAAGGTTAAATAGAAGTGCGTAAACAATGCGTTTTAACAAAAACTAAACACTTATCCGACATAAGTCAACGCAAACCAGCCTAAGCACAAATTATATATATATATATATATATAC
>JABFQC010000749.1:0-22037 GCA_022817085.1 Psilanteris sp. ZL-2020
TATATCAAGAATGATACTAATGTGATCAGAAATAGTCCAATTTTTTTGATCAAGTTTGATCTAAAATTGTAAGATCACTTTTTTATCATTTTTGATCAAAATTTAATATAATTATTTTTACTCGGGATGGGACGTTCTTTTTCCTTAACATGATCAACAATTTATTTCTTTGCAGTCGAGTTGAAATCAATCTACAATCTCAAACTGATGAATTATTAAATATAACATGACAATCTCGATTGATATATAGCGTTATAAAGACAATATTTTGTAAGCATATTGAAAATTATACAGAATTTACATATCATAAATTCAAAATATTTCTATGGTTGAAATAATCGATTGTATTTATTTAAAATAATGTCTAACGAATACTTGATTTTCTTCAAGTCGTCATTTTTGCCAAAACCGTCCAAATATTATCTTTTTGACAGTCGACTCGAAATCGATTTACCTTCCTAACTTAACACATTTCTAGATATAAAAGATTAATTTAATTGATACGAAGCAATATAAAGTCATTTCAAAAATATATTGTTTGCTTTAATCTGATTTGCTTTAACATTTAATTGTATTCAAATTGTTAGTAAATTTTAATCTTGCAAATTTCCACCTTCAAGTTTATGTAAAGTATAAGTCGTTTAAGTTTATGCATACGTGAAACTCAAGTTATTTTTTATTCGGATTGCTTTCCTTTGTTTACATCCAGGTTATCTCATAATTGAGTATACGTTAGAAATTTTAACCTGGAATTAAATGCATGATCTACGTTAATGCGTTGATTTAACTATATTGACACGTGTAAATAATATTTCAAATAACATTTATAATTTTTTATTGAAAAAAGTATAACCGTAATATACCTTCCCAAATAATTAACTGCCTCTTACAAAGCAAATAGAACGTACACCTTCAAATGATGCTGGTGTATTCGAATCACATTTATACCTATAAAATAGTATACATTATTGATCAGTCACCTATACATACAATGATTTGTAAATCTACACATAATTAAATATTTGGCACTTTATATTATATACTCAATCATATCACGAAATTGTATTAAAATAATATAACATTGTCTGAAATATTTTAAATTAATTACGCATCGATTGAGCGTTGTGTAATAACTTTTTGTCAAGCAGAAAATGTTGTATTTGTCCATTTCATGAGTTATTCACTAAAATGAAAATTGGAGTTGCAAAAAATGTAACAAACAGTACCAGCTTATGAAACAAACCTTCCTTTATTATATAAAGAGACGTGTTGTTCGTGGTTATGTGAAATACCGAATTATGTTGCAGTAAATAGTTCAAAAGCACTGAAATGTTGGCGTATATCTCTTGGAAAACGAAACCGACGCAGAGAGGTGCGACCACTATCATTTGCATACCTATGCAACTCGCGGACGTGTCGTAACGAAAAAGACTGAGCCGTTTTGTGAGTTGTACAAAAGTATATTCCGGTATCTCAAACGTACACGGCTAACTGAATAAATGGCTATAGGGTCTTTTTGAAATTCCAACAAAAATTGTTATGGAGTCATTTTTAACGCCGCCGGAATGGTCTTTTCAATTACTTATGCATTCGAATTGACATAATGTGAAAAATAAATTCCTGGCTAAGTACTTTTAATTTGGAATGGAAAAAGAGCCGCCAGACGAGTGAATAATCGTTAGCGAGCAAACTAAGAGGATTCTGCGTTCGTCGTGTGTGGCTGCAACTTATGGTTCGGTTTTTGAGGGGAAATAAAGGACGAGTGAAATAATCGTATAAACAGTCATACGCGCGTAGTGATAAAAACCGGCCTAAGTTTCACTTCAATTCCGCCTTACTCTTTGCCTCTTCGTCTTTTCATGATATTACAAGACGCAAGGAAAACATGTAACAATTGTTAATTTATGTTTATTGTCAAGTTTATTAACGATTCGAAATTAGATACTGCGATAAAAATCATTTTTGCATCATTGAACGTTGTATATTTATATTCAGTTTATTATTGTTGTTAATTGCGTATTTCTTTATACTTTTCACATTCGCGGGTTATTATAATTAAACGTATTTAAACGTGAATCTTTATTATATATATTTATTACTATCCTTACTTCAACAGATATATAACAATCATAAGAATTGGTGGAAATAATTTTCTATCTACAAAAGCGTGGCGAACGTAATTTATATCTTCTCCGAGATTGAAAATACCACCCCAATATACAATTCTGTCTTTACTGAACAGAGTGCTACTTTATATATATTATTATCAGTAAAGGTTGATAATATTTTATATCGAAGCAACTATTAAAGAAACTTCAAATGAAGCAATAATTTTGGCGAGTAAAGAGCAAAATAAATTTGTAACACTCACCCACCCACGCGCAAAAACAAAATAAAATAAAACTCAAATATCATTCGTTAAATTCAGTCATAAAACAACTCAATCAAATAAACAAATTCGATTCAGAAATTTATCGTCCCACCGAATAACGCGTTCGAATAGGTTAGCCTTGAAAGACGATCAATTTTGGTTGAAGCGAGAGCAGTTCGTTTTCGTTTTCTCGGCAGCTCGTCCTAAAGTCATAAAGTGGCAGTTGCGCCCGATTGGAGCTCGACCACTTTCGCATCGGCAGGACGATAACTATTAAACTTAAAATTACCAGATAATTAATATGCAACCTAGCCCTTATTCGACGCTCAGCGCGTCGTGAAACTAAGTCAATACGTAACGCAATTATCTGACAAGTGGATGGAGATGGTGGCAACGTAGTCTGTACTCTCCAAGTACATCAATGTTGCCGTTAACGTCATCCCGCTGAGCTTCGCACTAGACACAGAACCTACGTTGCTCCGGAGACACGTTCATGCGTAGTATTTCACGAATGTGCATATAACGCAACTTCCACTAGACGTGACTAAACATAAATATTGAGAATTCAATCAAATTCTTTCACTCGCTTGCGGTGAACGCATCGCAACTAAAATAAAGCTTAATTAATTGCCGTTTGTCTGCACTTTATTAAGACACATCGAAATTCAACATAAGATTAAACACGATTGTTTTTCAATTACGGCTTGATTTTACGATCAATTTTTCAACGGTCGAACGAGATTCCCACAAATTTCAATCAATTTTCAATATTTTATTTCAACCTTTATGAAGTCACGGTTCCATTACGTCCGTATAAATATATTCACCGACACTTTACAACGATCTCTTTGCAAAACTATTTTTATGTTTTTTTCCTAAATTCAATGTCAATTGTGTACAATCAAAGATGATATTGCAAAATATGAACCGGCGATCGTGCTTTTCGAATTTCTGTATTTTAAAAGTTTGAGTCGATATCAATGACCAAAGCCTACTGATTGATTTTAAAGATGAAAACGAGAACTGATTCCTAGCAGAAAATTGTGCTATCGAATTAATCGTCTGTGATTAAAATCCAATAATCTGTATAATGGTTTTTTTAACACTGTCGAATTTAAAGTTAATATAAAATAGATATAAGTATAAGATGAGTCAACGTACGGTAGGAAAAAAGAAAATCGCATTTTGCATCACTGTAAATGGATTTAAACATTTTTAAACTGAAATTGTTGCAATCTGTTTCGCAGAATTTATAATTTACGCAACATCCGGATTAACTGGCAATGCAACATTATTTAGATATAATACTCAAAACTCGAAACAGAATACTTAAGAACTTCTCAGAAGAAACCCAAGTAGCCATCTCAAAAGTATTACAGTTTGACCGTCATATAAATAATAATATCTCCGCGTCGGCCGTAATGACCACTCTATCATGAGCATACATCCTACCTCAACGGATTTAATGGAATTTCATGCTCACCCGCAGTCCTTCGTGCAGATTCAAACTTGGCATTATTGAATGCTCCTTCTACATCTAGAAACGGATGGAGAGCGGTCCTCGTATGAAGAATGCTTCTATCCATCCATATTATCAGATTATATAGCATACAGATATCGTTAAATTTGACACTCAAATTGCTTATTATTATTTAATATCATTTCAGATGATGTAACGTGTTTATCGTATTTACCAATCAAATTCTTCGAAGCTTTGAATACGTAATTATCGCGTATTGTTTCATTGCCTAACAACCGAACTAACCAAGTTATCATTTTTTAAATAATTTTGTTTCTAATTACAATTTTTCGGTGTAACTTTTACAAACATCATGCATAAGTAGCTCCGCGTGCAGGGAATTTAAATGAACTGCATTCCTACGCATTCCATTTGGATGTTTTTTAAAGTATACAATTACATTTACAAAACAACGACAATTGCATTGGGAAAAGAGCTTGGGATATAAAACATCATATAAATATAAAATTAGAGCTGAGAAGAACCAAAATACAACATATTATACCATGATACTCTACTAATTAGCAATGCATAAATTACTGTTTACTTCATTATTTATGTTCGCTTGTTATTTATTTTTCGTTAATATTATTATTACTAAATATTTTATAATTATTACCATCTAAAGTCCGTGATTTTTGTAAACAAACGAACGTTTTACATGAATTGTCTAGTTTATGAACAGTTTATTATCAAGTCTATAAGAACGATACTTTTTAACAAAAATGCATATTTCTGTTTTAAAGACAATTATAAAACTCGTGTATAATAATGTAATCTTGTATGCAAACTTCTTGTATGCAAAATTTTCAATGATATTGTGTATAATTGTGTAACTTCATACTTAATATAAACTTATATTAGTTTGCATCCAAATAAATAAATATGACACTTTTCTATGATATACATTTGATTAAAAAATTTGCTTCTATCTATATCTATATATAAAAAGCGCGGAACAATGTCACAACTGTGCTTCGATGAGACACCACATTTATCTTAAGTATTTCGAAATTAAGGATCCGTCTGTGACAATAATCTCAGTAGCTGCTAAATGACTTGCACCGGAGGAATTATAACAGCTTCTTTGCCGTCTCTATAATGACGCAAAAAATAGTTGATAGCAGTCATTCTCCGCACCAGAAAAAGGAGTAATTATTTCAAGCAGTTTTTATCGTTGAAAGGTTACCTAGTCGCATGCTCGCGAAGAAATGAAGTCATACGGGTTTATTACTTTCTTATATATTTTACGGGCTGAAACTTATCCAGATAATACAAAATGATCATTTTAAATTGTTAAAAGTGGATTATTGAAAAAGATTAAGCCGGGAAACTTTACGACTGAAGATCCTAATACGCGTCAGCGATATTACAGTCAAAATAAAAATTTACGCTTGTGCGGTGCCATGGCTATTAAAGGGATTCACAAATTGTTGGTTTTGGAAAAACTTGAAAATATATATTATATATACCTACCTATTCGTTGCCTTTGTTTGCCGATTTTACATCAACCAACGTTCTGTCTTGCTTAATGATAATCGACAAATTTCCTTGCGCGCAAGATATTATTCTAACTAATGCATTCCAAACAATCCACGTCCTGAGATGGATCTTATAATTTGGTATATATCCAACAGAGACATACAATTTGAGTTACAGCCATTTTAGTTTGCGTGAAGATATTCAGCTATAATCAAATGTAAACTATTGTGTGCCATTTACGTTAACCGTTTTGTATCCATGCGTTGAAAGCTGAGGACACATGGCATTCAGAAGTTGAAACGGTAAATTCAAAATATAACATTTCATAGCCTATCTATAGTTGCATCTAATTAGTCTGATTGTGTCAAGTCCGTTACATTTTTCAGTTTAAGCCCCGCAACGTGACTTTGTACAATTAAATGTATAGGCATGAGTGTCCTTGTAATTCACACATTTTCTCCACGTAGACACCAAAGACACCTACCAAAAGTGCAGAAATTGCCACAATCTATTCCATTTAAGATGATTATTCAATATAGAAAATGTTTATGAAAACATTAGTTGATTATACTTTAATGGAATATTTTTCCGCACAGAAAGTTGGGAATGAAATAAACACTCACAAATGTTCATTGAGAGTTATGTGCGTCTAACTATACATATACCATGACAAAAGAGGGCTCTCGACTCATAACTTTGTGTGTATCTCTGAACTCATATATTTACGCTGGTTGTAAAGAGGTATTAGAAGATGAAGACTCGCAAATGTTCGTACACGAAAAAACGTAAAAACAGAGGAGCAAAAAGACTAACCACACATCCTGTGAGGGAAAAATTCTATGTTTATAGTATTCTCCGCGGCCAGAGACAGGTTGAATAGAATCTATGGGCTTCATTTTCAATAACTGATTATAGTCTGGTAAGCTTGGAAATAGATTCGCTGATTTTGCAATCAATATCGAATTTTTCAGCGATAGGGATAACGTATTAACAACTTTGAAAACGGGTAATAATTTAGTGTTCGAGAAATTTTCAGTTCTATGTGAGAAGCTGAACTGCTGATCGGACTAAAGATTAATTTACTTAATAAAACAAAAAACTGCGGAGAGTTCTTAAATTTTTCAATAAACGATTAGCGTGTGACTGCGCCACCTGCTGAAGTGATTCCTTGTTTACTAATTGTTCCAGTTCTTTATTTTAACAATACAAATAATAATAACGCGGCTTAATAATTTAACGAGTAGTATATTAAGATGTAAAAAAACATTTAAATTTTGATTTCATTTTGAATAACTAAATCGCATTCCCTATTGAAGATAATTATAAAAAGTACAAATTCAACTATACAATTATAACGAACTACTATACATTTGCATTTTGATTTAAAAAAGTAGCGCGTGTAACAAAATAAAATATGAAAATTATAAAATGGAAAAGAAAAGAAGGAAGGCCATGGCGTGTCCCCAGATGCGCAACGATGTTGGTGTAACATCGCGCGCTTAATTACCATAGCCAGCGTTGAACGTCCCCTTATTTACATATACATAAGAGCCATAGCACGATCTATTACGCGATTCAAATGCAGTTTTCGCACGGGCATAACAACAACTAAGAAGCTCCGCCGGATTAATTTCTCCCGGCTACTTTAGTTAGTCATATAACACCTTCTTGCGTTACAACGCCCCGCGTCCCTTTTACCGGCTATTAAACAATATCTATATCCATGATAAAATGATGCCATGTACTGCGATTATATGGATTTCAGCTTTATCGACCGACTAAGTTTCAGAAAGTTCAAAGGTGAATGTTTCATACGTTGACCATCCTGCGAAGTATTATATTCCCCGTTATTTGGATTCCGATAAGACGTTGATAAATCAATCCAAAGTATCGTTCAAGTAGATCAAATAAGAAATATAATACCTCCAACTATTTCTGAACTTTGCGATTGAAGCTTTGAATGCAATAACGAACCTCAAGTATTACAAACAGCAACTACAAACGTCAGTTCAATTGTGACAGACACTTACAAGTTTGTGGAGCAATATCGAAATAAGTGTAGCTACGTTGACTAGAAATTTGATTCCGGTCAATTATATACGAATTCGAGCAATTCGGAGTCATTGAATTCAGAAGTTTACTGTAAATTTCAGCAGGACACGTCTTTCTACTATGTATTCAATTATGTATACATATATACATATGTTAAATGGCAAAAGAATAATCATAGGTAAAGTCAAATTGGTAGACTTGAAACTTTTGCTCATATATCTACTAAATCCCGTCTATATGGAATAAAATACGGAGCGGCTCTGCAAGACATATGCACGAAATTCCAAGTGACGTACGCCTCAGTAAACATGGATTTGAAAATCAAATGTAAGTTTAAGAAACGTTCGAGATAATCGTATTATTTTTCACCAATATCAAAAAATATTCTTGTAATTTAATATTATAATACAATCATTTGTTCTGTATTTTGCTATGTTATGTTGTGCGCTTATATTCAGTATCCTGTACCAAATTGTACCAAATTATTTCAAATTTTGCGTTTTTAAATTGTCTATCCGTTTTCACTGATATTAACAATTCGAAGCATTCTAACATTGTTTTGCAATTTTCAGCATTGCCAGCACTAATTCAAAATTGTAAACAGCTTCGAAATGTTTCTAAAATTTAATGGAATTTAAAATTTGTACAATTATAAAAGTAAATTTGTTCCTTAAAGTTAATGCTTCAATGAAGTTAGGACACAAGTCATTAAACTTCGCAGATAGTCAAGCCAGAGTTCAACAACTTCTAATACAAGGTCAATTGGGTTCATTCGTGTTATCCATTATATATGAATTATATATATATATGTTAAATTTACCATTTACTTATAAACCATTTTTAATTGTATAAATGACTATCAACTAATCAGAACAATAGTGCATCAAGTTATATTGTTATTTGTCTTACACTAAACCGATAACCATTACTACATATATATATATATATATATATACATACATACACACATACACTATGTACTATATAGTGGACTGAGAAGCAGACGCATGATGTACTGTCTGCGTGAACTTGCGTG
Organism: Psilanteris sp. ZL-2020; assembly: GCA_022817085.1. Taxonomy (NCBI): domain Eukaryota; kingdom Metazoa; phylum Arthropoda; class Insecta; order Hymenoptera; family Scelionidae; genus Psilanteris; species Psilanteris sp. ZL-2020. Next base: position 8,461 of record JABFQC010000749.1, read on the forward strand.
GGCGTTATTATGCAAGGAACGTGTTTAACTTTAGTGAGCCGTGTAATCATATTGCTCGGATACTTGTGCATGGATGAATACCCGTGCATTCAGAGGATGCTACAATATCATGACCGAATGTCCGGAATAACGGTCGACTGCTCGTACTTTATATTTTGCACTTGTCACACTATTCGATTTGTCGCTAATGAAACCAGTAATATAATCATTTTTGGCAAAATTAATTAGTTACGGAATACAAAAAGTGCACGTCAATGAGTACGAAGAATTAAAAATGGCAAATATTTTGCATTCAATGTTCAGCAGTTGTCTCCATGCCAAATGCTTACATTCATACAAAATTCGTTCTCTCGAATCATATTTGGGTCAAAGGTCAACACGAATTCTGCCCTCCTCTCAGCTGGTCAAGAACGCTTGTCAAATATTGTTACCGTCATTAAAATGCGCTGCAGTTCAAAGTCGCTGAAAAATTAGACATTATCTTCACTACTCACGATTTAAAGAAAAATTAATGAATCACAAGGGCTTTTAGGAGGGTTGAAATCAACTTCTTGGGATTAAATCAGGAGAAGAAGACATCACTTGCAAATTACAAGCAAGCAATTATTAGCTTTAAGGAACTGGATGGGTTTAGTAGTAACTTAATTTAATTCAGATAAGGCTGCCGAGAAATTGCATGGAGACTTTGACTACTGCGGTGACGAATGTTTATTTCTTGTTTTGTTAGTCGGTATTTGTAGCTACTTGTGTGGTATTTTTCAGGCTTAAAGTAACAAAATGAATTTACTAATGGTCATTCATAATTAACCCTTCAATAGATATTTATGGTTTGACAAACAATATGATGTGTGCAAATTATGAAAATAATTAATTTTAATTTATCTGCCAAAAATATCGCAACTTTGTAAATAATCCGTTATATTTATGCCATTCTAAAGACTTATGATCACTTTATCACTTATAACACATTAGTTAGATTTCCATTTACCTTTATTGGTTGGACACTTTGTTCATTGTACGAAAATGAAGTTTATGTACAGTTTTAATTACATTGATATATTTTTTATTCTTTCAGTTTATAACTAGTTAAATGCCAGTATGAGCCGCATCCACTTTGCTTCGTTGCAAATTACTATTTAGATTAGTTAATTCCATCCTATTTTGCTTTACTGCTTCGCTCATACTTGTATCTTAGTCATGTAAATATTCAGCCTGAGGCAGAGACGAATGGCAGTTATCTAAATAAATAACAGAACTCCTTGCAAACTGGAGCTTTATAAAATGAACAACATCTCCCGTAATAAATAAACTCAATTTTTTTGCAATCAGTATTTGCTTCAGTGGAAATAATGAAATGCGAGATGAAGCTTCTTTTACAATTAAATAGTTCAGACATCATTATTTGCATCGACTTTTCTTAACGACTGCTATAATTAAAATTTCAGTTTATTTTTTTTCAGTTTTATATTCATTCAACCATTTAAATATTTAAATGTAATTTATTCAACATTTATTCCAGAACTAAACAGTACACAAACGGACTTTTGTAAATAAAAAAATACGCTTCCTGCTTCCTACTGATATAATAAGGATACTAATTCCATATTTAAAAGTACTTGATTATATATTACCTATATATACATAGTTTTTAATTAAACTTACTTATAAATTTATTTATTATTCAAATCGATTTGTGTAATAAAATGAAGATACTTGAATATTTTAAGATTAAAATATATATAAAATCATTATACGTTTTTAGTTGCTTTCTCTTAAAACTCCATTCACTTAGAGTGCATTAAAAGATTCTGTAATCAACTCAGTTTTTATGCCTAACTCATCAGTAAGCCTAAAAGGAATATTTCGCAATTTGAAGATGAAAAGCAGATTATACATTCCTCCTATGGTAGTAATCAAGCGAACAACGAACGTTGTTAAATAGATTTAAAAAGACCAAAAAATATCTTTAGTAACGTTTTTCATTTTCACGTCGTTAATAAAAAGATATTTTGTTCGAGATCAAAACGTTATCTGGATGAATTGTTCTTAATAGTTGGGCGATTGAATTTCAACAACAAATTGTTACATAGACAATTATACAATTGTAATTTGAAAAAGCATTCTCAATGCCTAAATGAAATATAAACTTTAATCATTATTTATCACCACTCAAAAAATTCTTTTAAAAATTACTGTTCGGTTTAATAAAAATGATAAAATACACAGTAAATGTATGACAAAATTGAAATTTTGTTAAAAATGACTGAACTAAACAGTACATTTTTTTAAATTTTCAGTAAAATATAATAAAGCTTCCCTAATTTTTACTGTAAATTCGATAATTTTAACTGTTTTCTTTTCGTACACTTACTGTACTAACTAGTAATTTTTGAAGGAATTTTTTTCTGATTATTTACAAAGTATATGATTAACCATATCATAATTATAATTCGTTTTACACTCTTCAAACCTATTGAATTCCTGAATTCGAAACTTATAATTGATTGTTAATGTACGTCAAACTTAAGTTTATTCAAATGTCATTATAATATTTATTAACATATATAAATACCTTCTTAGACCTTAGGGTCTAATTACCGAGTGAAAAGTTATTAATTTATTAGATAGTGATCATGTTTTATCACCCAATATAATAGCAATATTAATATGCATTGTAAAAAAATTATAATAAGAGAATATCATGGAGATTTATTACTAAAATTTAGGTTTTTAAATAGGGCGCTAAATAATAATTAATCATAATTTTAAAAGATATGCTAATTGTTGTTTGTAAACGGCAAAATATATTAATATAATAATTATTGATGATAATTTCTGTATTTGTTTGAAAATAATATTATTTCTCAAACTGAATAAGTGTGAATCGATTCTCCTCGTAAAAAGTAAAACCGAATATTGCCTCGAAATATTTAGAACTTTATTCAACAACAAATTCAGAAATGCTAATTTTCGAAATTATCTATGTGACATTTTAATAAGAATTAGCTATGAGTTAAGAAGAAATTTCTTCATAGATCAATATAAGTTATCTATATAAGTATTTTACACAATATAGAAAATTTACATTTTTATCTCATATTATCAAAGATTAAACTCGCTCATTATTGGTGCTACATTTTATTCAGCCAATAGTTAATCAAACTACAAGAAGGGAACCCGTGGTTAATATAGAAGCAAGCGAACAAAGTGCAGTATGGGATTACAAAGGTGTCATATGGTATCATATATAAGGATGTTGATGATAGTCGTAAATTTTCCATATATTATACTGAACTGCGTTTTCATTTTTCGAGATTTACAAGGAAATTTTAATACTTCAGATGCATTATTATGGACTCAAATAAATTTAAATTAACTACGTGCATTTTTGCCCTGCATTAAATCTATTTAAATATTGAATTGGTGCTTTTAAATCTACTGTTATAATTACATCATTAGATAAATAACATATATAATATATAATACCGTAATTAATGATAGGAATAATAAAAAATAAACAACAACAAAAATAAACTAATCACTTAACAAGATGAGACAGTGAATTGGTTGTTCATCTCGAAAGTTAAAATTTTAAAAGAAATTTCATTCATTTACTGAGTAGTTTGAATGGAATGTTTTTACAAAAGACGTAGAAAACTGTAATTCAGTTCTCGCTTTAAACGACCGATTAATCACAACTAGATATATAAATTTAAACATTTCTGAAAATGAACCATCCTTAGAATTTTCTGCAAAAATTAATTTACTCTAGGCGGCTTTATTAAACGAAAATAAATAAGTGTTATTACTTTCAGTTCAACAGCAGACTTTAATTAATTTTCAATTTTAATACCATTTACCCTAGCAATGGTCGAATTATCTTGTTCACCGATCTGCAACAAAATCTTCGCCATCCAAAAACAAATACTCGCGTTAACTCCATTTCTAATTCCTGTTTCGGTAGGTCAGTGATTACGTTAGCATGTTCAACTTTAAATGCTTCTTCTGCCGCATTTCCCGATATTCACATTTTATTAAGATATACTACATTATACAATTTACCTCAAAGAATGTTAGATAATTCATGTAGTTATTAAATATCTTTTACATTCATCCAAAGGCTAAATTCATAATTAAATTGTATTTTCGTAGTTAACGTGTAATACATCCTTTTAATATAATTGTTTTATAAAAGAAGCAACCAAGTTTTATAAAGATATCGTATTATACTTCAATATACTTTCTGAAACTGTAGTATTGTTAAACAACATTTTTATAATATAGAATTAAATATGAACCCTTTGTTAGTTACAAAAGCTTTGTAATTAAACTAAAAAAATTATTACTTAAGGTTCCTAATGTTTTGTATCCTAAATACCCGTTATAGGTTTTTATTTTTAATTCTATTCAGTCCTTCTTCTTTGTTTTAAGGATAATATTCATTAATTGAAATTTAATCGAGAAGACTCTTAACCCAACATTGGCTAGTTTAATATTATTAATCATTTGAATCTCAATACGACTTCTCAATTGTGCTCTAGTTGTGCTTAGTCTGCTATTCATACAATCTGTGTGTAACAGTCATGCCCTATACTGTAACCTGCCTCTGGCAGGTTATCTTTAATGACGTAAGTTTGATTTGTATAATCTAGCAATAAAAGACTAATTAACTATTGATAATGTTTTTTTTATTTGCAATAATTTGGAATTTAATTAATATTGCTTCGTACACTTACATTGAATTAATAATTAAACTTAATGCATTTCAAAAATCCTAAGTTTAATCCTACATTCTTACATTACATGCATTATTATAAAGATACACAAATTTCTAATGTTGTAACGCAATTTTAATTATATACGCTAAACTAAATCCTAAACTAATTTAGGATTATTTTTTAATACTTGTTTACAATATTATTACACATGCATATTAAATTGATAAATAATTTATAATCACTCTGAATTATACCTATAAATGAAGCAATTCGCTAAATAATTCATTGAAGTTTACTTAATAATCAGCTTCGGTTTTAACTTCCTCCGTAGCAACTGAAACCTACATGCTTTATTCTTATTTATCATCATCTCCCTTTATCGAAATCCAAAGTCGCAATACAATTCCAAACCATTCTTTGAATCCTTCGCATTAATTTATGACTTTATTCGGAACTTATACCTAACCATTGATTTGCAGAAGTGTTCTTCTCTACTATTAAACTAGATCCTTAGATATAAATAAAATATGCCCGTAGCATAGACCTCATCAAGAGACTAATTTCATATTCATCTCACTCAGTCCATTAAATTCAACGATGAAAGTTGTATTCCGCAGCAAAGAAATACCACGATCGAAAATTATAACTACTGCTTTTCAATGCAATTAATTGGATAAAGGAATCGATAATTAGACGTTAAGGAACGATTCGTGATATGGCCACAATTCATTTAAGGTTATTGGCTTTTTGCAGCACTTTGACGATGCTTGTGCAAAACTTTTTATCTTAACAGTTTTATTAAAAATAATTAATCTTCGTATAATAATACAAGTTCTTTGTTAAGTATTTAATGAGCCGAATTGGAAAGCTACTTGTAGCTATATTACTAAATTTCCAATATATTGCCTTAGGTCCTTCCAATACACGGTCATCAATTACTTGTCTCTTAACTTCTTAAATCAATATCGCTTCCGGTATGACCAAGAGGAAACTGTCGGACAATGTAATTAAACCGAGATTAATTGTTTGAACGACTTCCGAATGCATGCGTTCTTCATCTCCACAATATTATACACCTAATGTACTGCGTTGCGCATTTATTAATTAAGTAAACAACCGACGCTGGGTAGTAATTCCCAAACATGCGACCCGTTTGTGCTTTGTCGTTTATTTATTCACATAACTTGACGCGTCTAGGATTTCCTCCTCCCAACTAGATAATTCCCAGCGCTAAATTGTGACAGAGACAAGACGTTTTTGTTTTTCTTCAGTCACAGGCATATAATAACGAAACATAATTCAAACTAATTATGCAATCTACTGCGTTGACTTTTCGTCGAATTTAATTGTTAATATCAGTATCATTAAATAAATGTAAGACTACGCTGACGCAACGAAGGTCTAGCGTACTATCGATTCAGGAGTTGGTTGAAGGGTTCATCATAAACAGAGAGCAAAAATTACCTTATTAATTATGTTCGATTCGCGTGAATAAATTTAGTTGTCATTTCGTCTTTACTTTATTGTCATCTCCATATACTGTTGGTCTTTGTTGGTAATGAAGATTGATATATTGGAATTGACATTTAATTCATGATATCAATTCATTAAGGCCTAAGTCCTGCTAAGGCTGGCTGAATGAAAATTGGGCATTGGATTTATAATAATATTTTTTTTCATAATATTGGATTCAGAAATATAGCATTTGAATCGCAAAAGACACAAAATAACTTTTTTTCAAAATGCTATATGAAATCAGTACACAATGTCTCAGTATTTTTTGAAGCTAATCCGAATTTTGGCCTTAATCAATTAATTACATATAGATAGAAATATAAAATTGAAAATGAGAAGATGTGAAAAAATTAATTTTGAGTTACAATTTTTATATCTCACAAGAAAATTTAGAACAAACGTAAACAAACTTGACTGTAAACGAAGATTTAAATGTAAATTTATTTTGAAGGACAATGATATTGATAAGTTCATTTTCTCTTAAAATTAAAGCAAAATGGAAAGTGTAAATATTGATTTGTTGTTGCATTTTATTTAATATCTAAATTTTCAATTAAATTTTTCCAATTTGACTATGTTGAGTAATATTTTAATATATATAAATAAATAACTTTACATTGACGTCGGGGCTTGATAATTTTGTAAATTTCAAAAATTCGTGTCATTGCTCCGAGTGCACGAGTCCGAAGATTAAGGGAATGTTATATTTTTTAATTTTAACAAGTTATACAGCGACAGAAAATTCCTCACCACCTAGTCGTTTAATTCGCGACAGCATAACTTCGGGTCAACGATACAGGGGTTAAATTTTCACAGAAAAGGAATTACAAAATATTAAATTGTAGTTAACTTTTGAACACGTAACACCCAGAAATAACAGCATCAACGGCTTCGCTCGTTATTTTACACGCAATTTTTAAATTTACCTTTATATAGGATTATACTTAGAATCTCCAGTATCTATCAAAATTAAGGAAGAACCAGAAATAATTTCAAAAATTTAAATTGTAATAATTTTAATAATAATAATAATAATAATAATAATAAACTTATATTCGAAAGCGGATTTAGTCCCCGACCTCCTGCCTAGAAACACGTCATAGAAACAAACTTTGACCTATGATTAAAATTATTTGCGGAACTCAATGGTAATATTTGTTTCCATGCTGGGTGGATGAAGTCAGAAATAAATCATATTTCATGCCTGCTCTTTTGACATTAACATCATAAGAATTTCCTTGCAGAAATTATAAACATAAAGAGAAAATGATGGTTCTTTCTGTATTTGACGTCTAATATGTGTTGGAACGATGTGAATACAACACTTATGTGTTCATTTTTGCATCGGAGATATTTGCTTCTGTGAATGTGGATGTTCGTAGCATGAATTACACGTACACCAGTGCGTGTATTGCGCGCAGAGGCTTATATGCTTAAGCACCCATGCAAAGGACACTCTATGAGGTGAACGGGGATGGCTCAACATTGCCTCATATGCATGTCATATGCCAAGCGCTCTGACAAGCCTTCACAAGGCACTGCTGTACGCTTAGTACGTTCACAAAGAAATACTTAACGCCTATGCCACAAGCAATTTGACTTGTGCACCGAATGATCATTCCGCAGCGAATTTCATCTCTGCTGATAAAAAATGAAAGATTATAATTTTTTGTTCAGCAACGAGGCGGCGAAACGTTTTGCCATCTTTTTGAAAACTTTTAATTAATTATCACTATGGATAAAAGTATATTTTTCTAATACTTGACAAATATTTTTTGCAAATATCGTCATCGATTTTTCACCCGGTTTGATATTTCGAATAAAGCATTAGATCAATCCAACATTGCTACATTTTTATTACATCGTCATATTTGTTTTATCTATAATATTTTTTGACATATTGTATAAATATTTATACCTGATGATTATTTACGATGTACAACTTGGAGGCATGGGTTGTTGTTACAGAGAGTGAATAAATGAAATAAAAATGAAATATGGCAAATTTTTGGAATTAAAACATGTTTGTTGCGTATAATGAATTTTGTGTAACTAAATTGCCGAAATGGCATTTTTAATTATTACATTTGCGAATAAACTTAATAATCTGAAAAGATGGTAATTGGGGAGATTCGAAAAAGTAGTAAAGCATACGTAAAAAGATTGAAAGGAGTTTTAATTGGTTGAAGCGAGACTTCAGGTAACTGAAGATAACGAAACAACTTTAAAGTTGTATATTTGGAATTATCTTTAACTTAAAAGCTGAAAGAAGATTAACTGTTGACTCCTTTGAACCATTTTATTCCGCTCTGAAACTTCATTAGATCTCTTTTATTATTAATATCTTGCAGATAATATCTTGTAGATGATTCTTTTCTTTAATAAACTGAAACAATTATCCCACTTTCGGCATTAACTTGATCCGTGCTTCTAACCTCAAAATTAGACTCTCGCAATTTTTGTTTAATACCAATAATCGTTAAATAAAATAGGTATACATTATTATTTAATATATAACAGAAATTATTTAAGTAATACAATATAAACATTATATTGTACAATACGTAAAAAATCTTAAAAAACTTCATATTTGAAAGTCAAACGAAAATATGTAGGAGAATTTAAATAGTTTAACAAATTAAGAACAATTTTTGAAAAGTCATTGAACTTCTTTATCAACCGTCATACAATAAATTTCCGTTTACATATTCCCACGTGTAATGTAAAATTCCATTCATCCAGTGAATAACCCGTACTGAAACGCGAAAAATTCTCTCGATTGTTTTAATGTCACCAGCACGCCATCGGGGTACAATGTGTATAACATTAGAAAATTAAATGATAACAAACCCATCGCGTTATCATATTCCTTTAACTTTGTTTTGAAGCATTAAAGGTAACTAGTGTTCGTTGATGGACTTGCTGAACTCAATCAACCATTCTTTTGTACTTGAATGAGAAAAGTCTATTAACACCGAGTCATCGATGTTGCTCGTAAATTTGATATCACGGCGATCAAACTCGACTGACAACTTAATTTTAATCAATCGAAAAATATTCTCAAGCTAATTGTTTGCAACTAAAAACACGAAACGCATTAATTCTTTGATGTTGGACGGAAAAAGATCAACATCACTGATCAAGGAAATGAATCGAAAATTAGGCAAGAAATCTAAATACATATTTAGTGATAAAGATTAAGACGAAAGATAAAAACAAAATATCAAGTCCCTCTATATTTATTTACGAAATTTGTAAATCAAATATTTAGATTACGAAATTTGAACAAAAATTGAACGACGAATTTATTGCGTACGAAATTCAATGAATAAATTACCAGTGGTCCATAACGTTTAAGTGATTACATAACTCGTTACGTTGCATAACCGAAGCGCAAAGCTGCACCTGATATTACGCGGCAGGAAGAAAAACTCGACGGCGACGCGTTTGAGACTGAATGGTCCGGTCTGAATTTACCATTGAAATCAATTTCTTGCGAAATAATGCGAGTGTGTTTTATGAACGCAACGTAATTAAGTGCGCGAAATATGTTCGACAATGTTGCAAAATACCCTCCACGGTAAACGCGGTATAATTCATGCAATTCAGTAACGCGATACATCGAATCGCTTGGCAAACAGTAAATATTGTTAACGATCTCAATTAGATCTATATACGAACTATGGTATATATGTGTTCGCCATAGGTGTTTATACACGTGAATACCCCATGCCGTTAGATTGTTATTTACGTACTTTGGATAACGAGCTCACCTTTTTCCGGGTTCCTCTGCCACACGTCAATAGTTTAATAGTTTGCGAATACAATAAATATTTGTATAAAATTGTGTTAATAATTTGAATACTAAATTCAAATTAAATCAGCAAAAATATAATTAATAATTGTATGTTTTTTATAGGAAATTCAGGTGTCAGTCCGCCTCGGAGGAGAAACTTTCTGCTAGATCTGACTTACTTAATAGATCAAAGGAAATAAGGAAACTCAACCACAAATATGAATAAACCGACTTTAGAACTAAAGAAAAAAAAAACAACATAAATAATGGATTAAACAGCAAACACCAACACAGAACACTATAGAAAATGAGTTTATTTTACAGAATTCGTTTCCGGCATTCCAAAAGAAGTGTCTCACCGGAGAAAGTCGTGAAATGTTCAAAATAAACAAAATTACCTGTAAAAACATGCTGATTTATAAAAGTATTATTCATCTTTCGCTATAAATTGCACTCATAAGAAGACATTAAACGATTCTGTTTTCTGCTCCTGTTCTTGCACCGGAATCGCCTTGACTAGCCCGAGGTAAATTGAAATTGGACGCAGTGACGCGAATTATTATAATCCTGAGCTGGGTTGGAACCCGCAGGCGTTTCTCGATATACATGTATAAATTCTCGTTTCATCGAGAAACCCTTACCGTGACTCGACGGCAGCGGACTCCCATCTACCAAGATATGGCTACAACCGAACGTCTTCGACTATGAAACTATCCACAATTCAACATACATAACGGCACCGCATATATTACCTTAATGTCGTTATTACTAAATTGTAATGCGATTGCATTGTAAAAGTAATTGCATTAAATCGTCCAAACTGTAATTAAGATCTTGCCCGATTGCACAATAAATATATATACTTTAGGATAACATTTTTAATCAATCAATTTAATTTGGGGATTCCGGTTTCGTGGGGTATTAATCGCATGGACAAAATAAGCACGCTTGTATAGTCAAAATGACGTATACTTTCAATTATTTTTGTAAACTCAAACGTAAAAGTACTGGAATCTGAAATCACGGTATAATATTTTTACATAATTTATTTAGTTTGAATTAAACTGAAATTAAATAATGTAATTTTTTCAGGTAAAGTAATCTATATTTTTAATTATATTTTGGATGCCGTGGATAATAAAACCGACTACTTCAAATAATGAGTTATTATTATTAATTCAAATGACGCTGCCGACTACTTGAAGAGATAAATTACTAATAGACAGTACAAAGAGTCATAATTAACTTATTACTCTAATAAAAAGGTTTAAAAAGTCTTGAATTATTACAATTCGATTTCGTGAAGGGAGCCCTCATGGAAATCATTTGTTATATGCGGTAAATAACGTTAATCGAATTTTCATATACTTTATATACAGTTAACAAATTTTGAATAAAAAAGTATCTTTTAAATGTAAAGCAAACACTGCCGACAGGGTGTAAAAACATGGCAGATTTTCTTAATGAAGTTAACTCGCGTTTCGTTCAGTTTTTACTTCGACTGTAATTAAAAGCGTATTTCAATAATTAACTGTGTACTTTTAGACTGCAATTATTTCAAAATTAAAGTATCTTATGACAAGGTTTGGCCCTTTAATTTTCTAATTACTTTTAATCATTTTTTTATATTTGTATATTTAAATATTCGTGAAACGAAATTTATCTCAATAAATCTTTCAAGTATATATTATTTTATATATAAAGTTATAATAATACATTGAACACTTTAAATATAATAAATAATCTATTCAGTTTTACTTATAGTTCAAAAATAAGCAAAACATTGAAATTGTCTAATTTTTTTACGCTTTATAGTTCTGCATTCTCATCTTTCAATATATAAAAATTTCAATGTATAATAAATAATTTCTGTTACTTCAATAAAATTTAAATTAATAACAGGTCCAAATATGATAATACATCAATACCATGACAATTACTTGAAACAAACTTTGAAATAATTAATTAGACTTGGTTTGTAAATTTTAAAAGTAAATTGAATTGTTTCTTAATGACTCTCATTTTGAAATTGTTGCTTTAATGCAAATCAAAGACGTCATTTGCTTATGATTTAAATTCTAATAAAGTAGTTTTAATATAATATTTACTCCAAATAAAATCGCTCAGATGGTAAAAAGATCGTATCATTTGTCAACGTATCGCCAGATTCCATTACAGAGTTTATAAACATCAATCTTGAGGTAACGAAGAATGTAATTCCTGACCCAACACTTGATCAAACAGAAATAATTTTAAATATCTTTTCTAACTTGCACTAACTACAATTAAGTTGTTTTCAACTTCAGATCAACCATCAAATTATCAATGTCATTTGTATCTACTATATATTTTCAATTGTGATGAAAATCTATTCAATCCTATTAATTTTAATATATATATATATATATATATACCATTTACGTAGTGCTTAAATAAATTTAAAGTGAAATTTGTTTACTTATTACAAATAATGATCTTAAATTTGCTAGTAGAAGGCAAATGCTTAACGAAAATATTTTTAAAACTTAAATTGCTAAACATGAAACTTAAACAAATATATTGTATAAACTATATATATAATCTGAACATAGAATCCTAAATTGCAATAAAAATAGGAGGCGGTAAAATGTTTATTTTTACTATATTAAAAATAATTAATCAAATAAATTTTAATCAGTATTACTATTTAATAATAAAATAAAGCACTTAATTCACATTACATTTTACATATTGCTTATCATTACATTTGTATATATTTTTATGATAAAATTAATTTATATAGATTTTTTTTTATTTTTGAAAGTACGTAAAATAATTAACGCAAAAGTAACCACAAAGAAAATTTCAAATAAATCTAATTTATATTCGACCTATTTCTACTAACGACTCACTCATTGAAGTTTACTGTTATTGTCAACAATGAGTTCAACATGCAGAAAAATATAATAATCTACGAAAAAAGATAAAGTCTCAGACTACCAGTTTTTAGTTTAACAAACAGTTCAGAAACTACAATATTATAATACTAATAGTAAACTGAAATTTGATTGGGTAGAGTACATATACTGGATATGTTAAAAAAAAATTTTGAAAATGCTTTTTGAAATTATTGAAGTATTGAAAGAATGATCAAATTATATTCGTAGTTTATCATCGGCTATTAAAATAAAAGAATTGGCCGTAACTAAGTGTCATTTGGCGGTAATTCATTTATATCCCGTAAAAATACGCATTTTCACATAAGAATGTAACCAGTAATTGATGAAAACTTATTTTGGATCGATATCGGAAAATTTATTTCTATCCATTTTTTGGAAAAATCGAAAGGGAAAAACCTTAAAAAAATGGCAATTTTGGCCAAAAAATAAAAATTCTTTAAAAGCGCACACACTCTTTGCATCAATTGGTACAATCATTATGAGCATGTAAATACCCAAAATAGTACGTTTAAGGTCATTTAAATTCGAAAATGGGTTCATTGAAAATTTAACTTTTTTTATTAATTGGCCGTATTTAAGTGCCATTCGCTGGTAATTCACTTACATCGG
>JABFQC010000750.1:0-23714 GCA_022817085.1 Psilanteris sp. ZL-2020
ATAAAAATTATACATTTAAAATATATTTTCTACTAAAAAATATATTAGTTATATAAAATTTATAATATTAATATAAACATCATATATAATCCTGAAATATATATTTTATGTATATCAAATATACAAAGTATTTATAAATAATTTATATAATTTATAAACTATATATAAATTGGTTTATAAAAAAAGCGGCAATAAGTTGTATAAATCTATTTATATTTTCAATATATATATTTGTCCGTGTGGGAAGTGTCATGGTAGGCTCAACTCTGGTACTTTACTGGTTATTATAATTAAATAATTATCTATGTAAATAACTTGATTTCTTTCTGTTAAAAACAGTAACTTTCGACAATGTATCATATGGCCCCAAATTAGTGTTATAAACAGTAATTTTTCATGCTTTACTTTTCTCACTGTGTTATCCTAGCTAAATTGTTTTTTGAGTGCATACTTAAAAAAAAACGTAGTTGTTCATTCACCAAACAAAACCGAGCCGCAAAATAAGTACGTCTAACATTGATATTGACGTATCCTCGCACGTTTGATTAATTCACGCCAGAGGAAATCGTTTACGTCGTGGAAATAGGTTCTAACTACGAAATTCATATTGCAATCGAATTTGCGTAATAAAATTGAATGCGAAACTAGCTTGTCAGACGCAGCAAAGTGTTATCGAAGTGTGGTTAATGCCGTAACCAAGTTCAACCGCGTTATCTTACAGATTGAAGATGACGAGTCGTGGCCTTGATAATGGATCGGCTGAGTCGAGCGGCATATTTAATTAGTGGGACACGAAATACACATGCCGCGGAGAGACACGTAGCTTGTCGGCGTCTTGTTATTCATTTTGCAAGTGTCACGAATAGGCGCCGAGGATTTGTGGATTTAGGTCGCTGACGTAGGGCGCGATTCGATTCCAAGGCAACTTGTACAGCCTTCTTTCTGCCTCTCGGAGAATTACACTTCGAGAAATTGAAAACTTACGCTCGGCTTTCAGTCGCGGGATAAAGATTTTTCAGCGAGCTTTAGCCCGCTTTGCCGCCTCTGCCAAGAGTGATACCTTACGGCCCGGAAAACCATTTCCTATACATCAACAAGTCAAATGAAAATTCGTTCTTTCGCGAATTATTTGCAACGAGCCGGGGAGAACGCCGAGACTTCCGTCGTCGCGAGATTTACGCGGTTTGGTTATTAACGTGCGATTTGTGTTGGGAAAATGTTTCGGATGGCCTTTTTTACATTATCGCGGAGCGGTTTTATACACCGTACCGGAGACCGGATGAAATTCGTGACTCCGCGCGTTGCTGGTACCCAAAGACGCGCGAGTTTTCAAATTTAGTTTCGTAACATTTGTGCATTGAAACAGCGAGAAACTTCGAATTGTCGGCGGCGAAATGAACGGCAATAAATTTTACAAATAACATTATTGAAGCAAATGAACGAAAACGTTTGATTTGTTAACCTTCTGACCCTTCGGGTATTGCACATTTGATTGTATTCCAAATAAAAATACACGTGTTTTCAACATTTATTTCGTGTTCTTATTATAAACTAAAAACTGCATAATTAAAGTGGCGATATTAAGTTACAAAAATTAAGTTACAAAATTCAAAGAGTCCTTTAACGAAAAATGTCAACAAATATCACGAGATCCTTGCTGATGCGTCAAATGGGATTTAGAATAAGAAGGATGATTTTATTTAGAAGAAAAAGTGCGGTTACCTGTCCCACTGAATATTCAATAGAAATAATGACGAGATTCAAAAAACTACAAATAAATTCGCAGCAACGATTCGCGTACCTCCGTATGTTTCAACGGAGAAATTATCTATTGGATCAGCAGGAAGGAAGAATCTATTCTAGTCTGCGAAGACCAAGATTTAAGATGAGCAAACAGCGATTTCACAGAGTTTCTTCGAGAGAACTCCACTCCGAGATGCAAATACAAAGGCATGGTCCGCAAAGCCGCCACTAATTTAAACCAAAAAGAATTTTTGCGGATAAAATTCGAATGGAATCGAGGAGTTGCACCATTACCGTTTCCTGTCAAAAATAAGAGTCCATTAAGCGAACGGAAAAATCACCGAAAAAAGTCCGTGCCATAGTTATTGCTAAACGTAGGTCTGTCATATTAAACAAGAGCAAACTACTTGCGTTTTAGGGTGACTCAATCTTTTAATCTGTTGCATGCAGCGTCTCTCTTATTCTCCCTATCCCTCACCCCACGGGAAACTCCAGATGGTCGAGCAGTTTTCCCGGGATACCGAAATGGAACTGAGATACAATAAATGTGCTTTCTAAATGTTCGCTTCATATTACGGGGAAACGTGTATATCAAACGAGTTAAAATATTGAGATCGCGGACGGATTATAGGGAACTTGTCGATATAAATTCAGTCAAGTATTTAGACAAAGACGGATTGAGATTACGGGAAAAAAGATATTATCCTTGAAAAGAGCGGACATTAAATTATTGCACTTCGAAACTGAGGCAGAACTTAGTTTCGAGCCATTAATCGAAATCTTGTTACGCTGTATTGTGGGGGATATTAAATCCCTCGTCGTGGAATACGGATTTCTTTGCAGTTTTCTTATCTCGGCTATCCGGCAATTAAGATCTAATAAGCCGGATATCATTCTCTTTGATAAAGAATTGTAACTTATCAGCATAATAGCATTGTCGACTTCTGCCGAGATGAATCTTGTATCATTTAAAAGGGAGAAGCAACGGGTCGAACGGCTGTAGACCCTGCGTAGGACGTATTTTCAAACACGTCGTCCTACTAATTAACTTTGATGAAATTTCAATTTAAAACTATAGGCGACCAGCGTGAAAGCATTGCAGCTTTCGACAAGCGGGGTGTTGAGAGAGGTGATCTTGAAATATATCCATTTACTCCAGGTGCGTAAAGCCTGAAAAGAAGTGTGAAAACCCAATTTTTCAGAAACCCGGCATCTCACCGTGACAGAGCCAGGCGATGTACAGAGTTATTTCGCAGTTGTGTCGCAGATGTGAATTTGTTTTTAAACCTGATATTCGTGACATGACCGGAATATTATTTATAAAAATAATAGAATAGGATGCTTTTTATTGCGATATGTGTATATTTGTGCCTATTATGGACACATTTATTCAGAAACAAAAGTAAAAATAAAAATTGTGATTTTTTTGTGATTTTAAATTTAAAAGTATATTGATCTAATTATTGACTGCAGACACTTAGTTTAAAGTTATATTATGTGTAATATATGTATTATCATACAATAGCAATATTATAGTTTTAAAAATTGCATTAGTCACATTTGAAGCACCGTCACCAAACGTTGAACCATAATACAACTCTTTGTATGAAAATTCTATAAGCTAGACAAAGATAGACGTAGAAAAGTTAGTAACGCTGATTTGAAGAATTCGAATTTTACAATTTCTGTTCACGTTCGCGATTTTGTGCAACATAAAAGCATCATAATAAAAACGAAAAATGGTAATTTATTCACGTAATATTAGTAAAGATGTTAGTGTAGGATTTCATTATTTATTACCTGGAACAATAATTAACGGAATTATGTTTCCAGAACCTTATTGAAATATAAAACTCGTTTTGCAAAATTCCGATTAGGTTAGTTTGTCGACATTATTTACAAAATGTCGGACCGTAATAAGGTGTTGCAAGATAACGGAATTCAAACGAAAATAAGATATTCAATTTGCTTATCCATAAAAGAGGAGTTCCCTAAATAATCTGACGCGCTTTAATATCGCTACCGTCCCGGTTGGATACCATAATTAGCTATTAAAAATAAACAACTAATTATATTCTTAATATAATTGCTGCGTTTTAAAGTTCGCAGTTTTTTATGTTTAAATGTGATACCGGCTGTAATTACAACATTAAATTAACATGGTTTAGCGTTCGAAGTCGCGAACGCCAGGCCCTTTTTTATAATAAAACTGAGGGAGACAAAGTGTTACTCCGCCGGTATAAAAATATTCGGATTTATGTACTTAAAAGATTAGATTTTTCCAGAAGTTTCCCGGGAGACGTTTTTCTTTCAAGTCGCTGATGCATACAAATTATTTGCGTTCTCGAAATCAATTTAACAGTTTTTTTATCGCATTGAAATCAGCCAAATAATGTGTTTTAACTGTTTCGATATTTTGTTTTAATATATTTATCCTAACTTTAACGAGTATAATTATTAATATATATAATAATTACCAACGATATATTATTTTCAAATATATATTCTAATTGCGATAAATTAAATCTATTAATTATATTGTTCAATTATTAAGATGTGTTTAATATTAACATCGTTTTATTGCGTCAGTAAATATCATTAATGTTAATGGTTTTTATTGATATTCTGTAAACAAAACAGCTTTCAGTGCGATTTTAAATTAATCGAAATGAATAAAATTAATGGAATTAATAAATCGTCATAATCATAAATTGCAAGAAATGGCTTTCAAATTTTGTATACAAAATTGATATTTGAAACAGACTTTAATACCATGAAATTATATATACGAAACAGTTAGACAGTCGCACCTTAGAAATCCAATAATATCATTTACAATTTCCTGTTTCGTTTATTACAATACTTACACGCTTTACCACCTAACGAATTAAGGCACGTAAAATTGGTTATGATCGTAGTGAAAATTCATTTAAAAATCAAGAAATTTAAATGTTTCAGTTTGGTAGAAACGGTATAAGGCGAACTACAAATGTTCTTCATTGTATTTTTACGCATTTAATTTAATTCTGCAACAGAAGAAATAACTGCTACGTGTAATAACAATTATGTAAATACCACCGTATTTAAGAATGTTTGGCACGTTTTATTATGTAATCAGCTTTTCCTTCTAATTTAACTGCCAAGGTTATTGACCAAGCTTTTACTGCTCACTAGGTGAACCTACACTTAGACGTTGAGGAGTTTCGCATTCACCCGGCTGACGGGTTACTGACTAAAACTACTAATAGAAACTAAAGCTATTGTTAAAAAAAGTAAAAAACAAATTACATCCCTCTTATAATAAACTTTTTAATCAAGAGCCGAAAATTTAATTAAGACGATATTTTTTAATTTAATTTTCAAAATGTTTATCAAAATTAAGCGAATTTTCATTAATTAAGTGAATAGAATTATATTAAGCGAAACAATGAAACGGAAATTGACAAATGCCCTATTTTTCGTGTATTCAAAGCCAGATTCAAAGTTATTGTCAAATTCATTCTGAGATCAAATGTTAGAAGATAACGTATTCATTTCGAATTTCGGAATACAAAAATAATTCCACATTCGTGAATTTGTATTCAAATTAATTATAACAATAGGAATATAGTATTTGCATATAAAATGGATTTGATACTGCGTATAAGCTCGGATTATATTGCAAAAATAGTTCCAAATGAAGTTATTATAAATATTCTCAGCTAATAAATTCGTTGATAAAAATGTTATTCCTTCTGTATAAAATTTGAGTTTTTATTATTAAAATGATTATAATAAAAAATATATGCTATTTGCTCCAGTGATTATTATTCATATTCATATTCAAAAAACAAAATTTCTTCATTAAAAGAAAACCACACGTCACATATTTTTCGTGTATTATATCTTCATCATAAATACATTTACGAATATTATAATAACACTAATAAGAAACATAAAGCATGAAAAATTACTGTTTTTAATATTAATTTGGGGTCATATAATATAAATAGTCAAAATCAATTTTTAACAATAATATATTATGATAATTCAGTATTTATGTCCGTATAAATAACTTGTTTTTTTTCCCGTTAAGAACAATGTACTTTGACGATTTGTATCATATGGCCTCAAATCCGTATTATAAATAATAATTTTGCATGCTTTATTTCTCTCAATGCAATAATAATTTCGAAACATAAGCAACTAAACATAATATTCCCAATTAAACTACTATAAAATAATACAATAACCCTAAAAAATTGAACGAAAAAATATAATTTATGTAGATAAAAGCAACGAAAAATCACCAGAAATTTGTAATCATTTTAATTACAACTTATACTATCGCTTCAAACTTAATTTTACATTAATTTAATTTGTTACTTTATTTGAAATAATTCATTTAATAAAAGTCAGTGCATACAAAAAATGTGATACATGAGTCTTGCTTTAAGACTTAATAACAATCAAGACATCATCTCCCTAGTAGAAATTTGTCTATTATCTCGTGAGTTACTAGAGAATTTGCATATAAAATTTCTAGTAACTGGCTAGTTACTTGAGAAATTTCTACCTGTCTTAAACGCGACATTTTTTCGTTTCATTAAAACACTGGTGAATTTTATTCCAGACTTCGGTGTCTTAAATTAGGACATACTCATACCTATTACTTCCATACAAATACACGACTTTTGTCCATAATTTTGACAACAATTCCTTTACATTCATATAAACATAATCCGATAATAAAAAGGAAGAAAAACCGTTTTGGACGTTCAATGACATTCGTATACAAAAACCGTCATTTTTGAGATAATTTTCTATGACACTCAGCGCGATTCGCAACTGCGTATAAATAATGATTCACATGCATAACCCGACTCAATTAACGTCAGGCACATCGCAAGTGTGTGTCACAATTCGTCTTCATCAGATGCATTCGTTCCGAGCGATATACACGCAACTGCCGAATGTAGACGACTGCACACGATGCATATGACGCGCTCCAGTCATGTGCTCTGAATATCTAGGCTCGATGAGTGCAAACCGCGGGCGCCTAAACTCGTGCGCGCCATTTAAATCGCGTGTCTTCGCGCAGACGAAAGATCACGAAACTCACGAAATACCCTAGTACCGCGAATCGATAAAATCACGATATAAAAATAAAACTCTGAGCGCGGGAACGCGAAACTTGAGAATTTTGATATCAGTAATTCATAAGCAGTTAAGAGCAAATTGTTTTCTTCGTCTTGAAATGCATAAATAAACGAAAGCGACCGTAGACGCGGACGGCAACATCAGTGCATCGATGCAATATGTATTTCGCATTGGATTTTGATGTCGCGATGTTGTAATCCGATTTGGCCGTATTCAATAAATATGATTTACATTGGGTTATCGTGGTTTCGAAATCGTACACTGAGAGAAATAAACGACGAAAAATTACTATTTATTTCCTTAATTTGGAATCGTAAGTGAAAAAGAATAATATTTACCTTTTTAAAAAGAGAAAAAGTTAGTCTTTTACATAGAAAAATACTATGTTATCATAATATTTACTATTAAAAATAGTAAATATTATGATTTTTATATTATGATTCCGAATTAATGATAGTCATTTTTCGTCATTTATTTCTCTCAGTATATTGTTTTGTAATATTTATTGTAGATAGAATGCGCAATTAGTATACGAAATTTAAGAATGAAAAACAAATTTTAATTTTGTTAATTTTGTATAATTAAAATTTTTTAACGTATGATTTGTGCATCGCTGTCTTTTGGATTCTTGAACAGAATTATTAACTTTTATTCAGTATCACTATATATCTGCGTAGCGGACATTCGTTTATATATATAAATATAGGAATATTTTTCTCGTGTAACACACGTGTGAAACGAATATTGACAACGTACAAATTGAAAATTGCACTTCTGTCGTGTTGTATTAGATACTTTGTGTAAAATAATATACCTTACATGATCCACGAAAATACATTTTTATGCGAACTATACACAACTGCATACATTTTCTACTCTTTAATATGCAACATTGCTTTTGTATTTGCATTTCATATAATATATCCTATTTTTGTATTTTAAATCAACTAACAATGTCGTTTCTTTAATTCTAATTAAAGTAATAACAAATATATATGCTTTGGTACATATTGAATAAAAATTATGTTTTCAATTGTTTGTTATAAATTTGAAATTTATTGGAAGTAATTTTGTTTATGAAACGGTTTTCTTTTTAAATTGGTTGCATCTCAAAAACTAAATATAAATATTTTTATGAAAAATTACTGTGCCAAAACATTAATTTGATGCGATGTTTGTCAACAAAGAATGATTACCGTTAAAATACAGTAAAAATATAGGAAATCGTCACAATTTTTACTATATTTAGGGGTAATTTTCATGCGTTGAAAAATATCGTATCAGATTTTGACACAGTCATTTTTAATAGAAATTTTTCTCAGTGTACGTGTTTGGTAATGAATATTTATACTTATTATGGAAAAATGAAAAACGTACCAAACATTTTGTTCTAATCTGAGAATTGTAAATAATAAAGGAATAATTAAAAAGCAATTGCGTTATAAATCCATCTCTGTTTCTACTGTTTGGACGGTATATCGATTGAATGTCTTTTAGAGTTTCAAATAAATTGAAATAAAGAGTGACATACAAAGCGATGAGAATTGCTTCGAACAAAGGGTGCATCATGTGGCTACACATTTGAAAACGCGTCTTACAATATTTTTCTCATAGTTAACCGTAATCGTTTAGCACATAAACTTATTGATATATTAAAATTATTTTCATCGAGCGTAATCTTCATATAATTTTATATATATATACATATTAAAAATAAGTATACTTTTTTCTTATGAACGTATAGGTTTATATTTATTAAACCGGAAAATAATAAATAAATTTTATGGCAAAAAATTCGTAATTTCTCGTAATTGCTAAATTACAAATAAATGTAATAAGAACATACGAACTCGAGGACGCAAAAAGTTAAAAAGGGATTACGAAATCAATGTCGGTATATTTTTTTAATTTTGTTGTTGGTATAAAGTAAAGAAACTATATACCTGTTTGGAGCCATTGCTAATTCATACACGCATGAAAGATACATCTCGTGACACTTAGAAAGTAACGACCACATTATCAAAATATATATATGTTTCGTATATATATACTGCGTATATACAATATATGTATTTCACGGCGTCAATAAATAAACAATAATGCAATATTAATTTCAATTTCTACAAAATTTGTTGATAAGTATATTAACTTATATATATATATATATATATATATATATCGGCGAAATATTCTTTGTAAATTAAAAATAAACATATAATACACATCTTCTGATACAAATATATACGACTATTATTTTGTCTTCGTGTATTTGCAATATTTCCAAATGTACACATTTTCGTCGATGTTTCCGAATAAACAGTTTAAGACGCAAATACACGAATCGTATTATTGAATTATCAAATAGATATTTTAAAAGATCAACACAACATAGACATTATTAATCGAACATAATCCAATACGTCCCAAACGTACGATCGTTTCTTGTCAAATCCATTTAAAAGAACAACGCGCATTACATAAAATAATTAACATGACGTGGGATTTAAATGTTGATCCGCGAACACATTTTTTCATCGGATCCTTTGATTAACACTGCATGCTCGCGTTGAATATTTATCGGAAACCAATTTTGGAACGCCAACATTGATACAGCGTTGGATAAACGTTGGCACTAAAACGTTGGCAGTATTTACATTGCGTTAGCAATGCCCTTGCATCGAATGCCGTGTGTTACACATTGACGGCCGATATTGTTTTTTTAACGTACAAAAAAAAGGACTTATTTTCAATTAGAGGTTATGCAAATTTATAATCTTATATGTATATATACACACGATGGTCCCGGTTATTGTATATTCGTACTAAATAAAAAGATTTGTTTTCAATTTGTCTATTGTTTATCTAGTTTGAATCGCGGAAACGAAATTAGTATGTCAAAAATAAAAGCGATACAAAGTGAGCTTTTGATCCTTTTATTATTTTTTTTTTTTTTTTTAGCCAATCCGGATTTGGGATCATGTATATTTTTCGTCGTAGAATAAACTGAAATAAATTTTTGATTTAATTACAATATATTATTTTACGTAAAGAATGCAAACACCAATTAAAATCTGGTAATTAAAACCCCGATCGAAAAATGATTAAATGTTTTTCAAGCTCGAAACAATAAAAGCGTAACCGCACTAAGAGAAACGCGGTATTACGCCAGTGCGAATTTATGTTGACACACACAAGAGGATGTGTTCGGCAGATTGCGTAGTGCAAACTGGCATGTTTTCATATGTGAAATATTTTTGTCAATTAGACAGTAACATTTCGGATGGAATTTACGTCAAACTTATTTTATATTTGCGCGGCAACAATTATATATTTTCTCACGTCGCTAAATTGTTTAAACGAACTTGGCTCTTGTCATTTTTCCCTCGATCGGTTTGTCGACCACGTGTCATCGACCTTTGGATTTATTTTAAATTATTTAAGCAGTCGGTAGGATCGCGAGTGTAATTATTCGGTTTTTTTTATTTTCCTTACGGACATCGAATCATTTATTTGGTTAATACTAATAATTAATTATGCATTTGTAACGGATTGTATTAAAAATATCCCTAGTAATTTGATTAATGTATTAGCCATATATTACTAAATATATGCACTGAAAGAAATAATCGCGTGCAAACTTTACCAGACAATATTGTAAACATCCGATAAATGGAAAAATGTAAAATAAATATCTGAAAATATTATTATTTGTATCAGATTGTATGGTAATTTTTATCACATTTTTAACCATAATTTATCATATTTGTTTACATTTTTTTACTTTATCCCATGTTTACAATATAGTATGATAAAATTTGCAGGATTATTTCTTTCAGTGTGAATAATATATGAATAAGTTGAAAATTTATGGTCCATATGTTAATCAAATTGCTAGGGATATATTAAAATAAAATTGCAAAACAAACGAAATGTTTGTTATGTATATAAACAAATTAGCAATGTAACATTAAAATATAATTTTCATATTTTTTAACAAATTTCGTAGACATCATATTTTGCTTTAAACAGATTTATTAGGTGTTTCGATCGATCTTTCAACGCGCCTTATAGAAAAATATCGGATATTATACAAGAAAAGTTGCCAATGGTCAAAGGTCGCGGAAGCGATTCAACCAGCCAAGGTCGAGATGAAAGATGATCGAAATACACTCTTTTGTGGAGTTAATTTTCTAAACATTCTTTGAGACATCAATATTGCACTTTAAATATATAAATGTCAGTCTTGTTTGGTGACTAAAATTAGATATTAATGTGTATACACGTCAAACATTTCTTTCGTTAGTATTTTTATCATAATAATAATAACAATATTCCTTACGTATGTCAAATTTAAATGTGAAATTGCAGAATATCAATTATTTATATTTGAACGAAATGTAAATGATGATAAAGGTATTTAAACCAAAATTAAATATTAAAATTACATATTTTTAACATTAAGATTACATATATAATTAAAAAATACATGATACAACTACGCATTTAAAAAATTAATTTGTAACTTATGATGATGCGGTTCAGAAACTGAAAAAGAAAATTCAATTACCAAAAAATATGTTGAAACTAAAAAAACAAAAAATCGTACAAACTGAACTGAATTTTAACAAGATAAATTCAGATTATTATCCAAGGCAAAACCAATGGAAGATACGTCATTTATTGAGAAAAATGCAACTGTTCTCGTCGGAAAGATTAATTTAAATATAAGAAGTGTTTCTGAAATGTTTTTACAGCTCCATGAAAGCTATTTAATTTAAAATAAAATAAAATCATGTTCGGCATAATAGAATCTCAATTTATCCGTTTCCTTTAATCTATTCGAATCACTTTAATGTTACATAATTATTATTCGAGTTTTCCATTTACCTTTTTATTGATTTAATATACCTATATAATAATATTCGCATACTTTATAAATGAAATAAACGAGTTTGCGAAAGCCGGAACACCGCGATTGAAATAAACTCGTCTTTAATGAACTAAATCTTTTTCTGATGATAATTCAATTCTCATAAAACTTACAATCCAAACAATTATGCTAACGTTCGTTTAATAATCATAATGATAATAATTGATCTGACTTTAAGATAAATATTTATACTGAAGATACTTCTTTTCATTATGATTCTTTTAAATAAATAATTTACGCGGGGAATCATTATTCAAATTTATTGGAATAAATCATTATTTTGTTGTTGTTCTTGTTATTTTATGTGTTTAACAAATAAATGTTAAAAATGCATGTATGCGATGAAGTCCGGAGAGTTTTCATTAAATGTCGATTAATGTAATGTTACACAAGAGTCCATTTTACTTTAATATTCAAATCACATGCTTCGTTCAACAATCGGATTATATATATATATATATATATATATATATATATATATATATATATATATTAAAAAATATCCAAGATTATTTTCAGACTTGTAGAAAGCTAGAAACACGTAATAAAACCTGACCGAGCCCAAATTGACCCAGATTTCCTTCGAATTTAAAAAAATAAACATGCTGACGAACAGTTAATAAAACATTTCGCAATTTATGCAAAAATACATTATAAGTAAATTTTTCATCCAATTACGTTCAATTTTTTAATACAAATTATTATTTTGAAATTCAACGCGGATATGCATATACTTATATATATACTGAAAGAAATAAATGACGAAAAATGACTATATTTATATCATTAATTTGAAACTGTAAGATAAAAATCATAATATTTACTATTTTTAAAAGTAACATATTATGATAAAATAGTATGTTTCTATTAAAAAAAAACTTTTTTCCTTTAAAAACAGCAAATATTATGCTTTTTCTCTTATGATTCAAAATTAAAGATAGTGCTTTTTAGTCATTTATTTCTCTTAGTGTATAGTTGAGCTTGAATATATATATATATATATATTTAAATCACATTACTCTTTATGCTAGCAATATACTAATTCAGTATTGTTCACGCAATTTGACTTCCGTGCATAATTAAAATATCCTTAATAGGTTAATTAGTGAATTTACAGTATTCCAATTTCGTTTATATCATTAGCTCAAATGTCTTTATGTTTGTTTTGATTGGCCATATCTGAATAATTTCATTGGGATGCCGGCACTAAAATGTGGATATGATATAATTTGTACCAGTTCAATTTAAACCCATAAAATATTTATTAAATATATACTACTAACGCCATTAAACATTTTCCAACCAGATTTACGTGAAGAATGAATAGGCGCGTAATTATTGAATCGAATTTCGCGTTGAATTTTGATTTTTTTTTGTTTAAATATTATTTATTCCCGCAATATATATGTCTCGTTTGTTTATATTGAAAGATATATGCTTGATGGTTGCGCAAATATAGATGGATTATAATTACAAACCACCCGTATAAAGTACTTTTTTTAAAATTTTAGCCAGACCAGAAAAATATATACGTCATAGCACAAATATCAGTTTTTAATCATTTATGCCATTTAGAAACTTATATAATTGAAACAGTTCTTCAAAATCTTTCGTAAGTAGCGCAGAAGTTTGCATCTTTATTTGCGAAGTTATTTTACATGCATTTAATTTATGTATTCATTAATATCATGCAGTAATTATAAACTAACTTTTGTAAAATAGCGACTTCGAATATTGCATCAAGTATTGGAGTACTGTTGCAATGATTACAAAGTTATATTCACAAACTTATATTCGTGAATGAACGTATAAAATAGTACATATATTGTATATAAAATATATAAAAGCGTGCAACGCAATATTATTAAATAACAATAAATAATCAAATCATCCGGTTATGTTGATTATAATTCACGATAGAAAGATTACAATCATCTAAACATTCAATATTTCGTTAACTCTGAGAAATAACAATTTGATCAATAATAAAAAAAAGTCTTGTATAATTTATGAAAAATTCAAGATTTTCTATTTTATTCGTTTAAAAATAAAATTTTAATTATTAAACGTTTTGAAATGAAAATAATTGCATAAAGTTTAACATATGTATTTCATTTATCCATAAAAAATTGCTGCAATATTTTTTCACATTTTCCAATACTCATTAGAGTTAATTCGTCTCTTTGTCACAGCCAAAAGTACCAACTCATTTGCGTGTCAGTAAATATTAAAGAAATAAAGTAAATCTGCGCCGAAATAAAAACCATTTAGCCTCGTTTATTCGTAAAGTGTAATGAACAATGTATGATCGTGATTATGATTTAAATTTTGTAAAATAGTTTTAATCAAATACAATTCGAGATTAAACTATTGACATTTTAATTTTAATGGACTGTTACTGTTTATTAAAAGTTACGCATTTTATTACGCCAAAAGGTACAATATTGAAAAAGAACTTTGGTACCACTGCATTTATGTCATATAAATATAAAATTTCCCATTGCAACAGTTATAAAGGTTTTCTCACAACTTTCAGAGATTAATAAAAAATAAAATTCCAGAATTAAATGTTGAGTTTGAATTGAAATTAGAAGAGAAGTAATGTGAGCATTATGCTTTTTAAAAGAATATTACTTAATATCCAGACAAACGGATTTCGAGACCAACTTCATGTGTCTTATTAACTTCTAATTAAAGCTTGAATTAAACATTTATATTCTACAGTTAAAGATTCACTTCGAATTGTATATAATTTTATATATAAAATTATATATATATATATATATATTGTTAAGCAGAATTATTGAGGAGGATATATAGTTTCAATTTAAAACACATTTTATACATTATTACTTCGTCGGCAATTTAAATACGTATTATGTATTGGTAACTATACAATAAAGTATAATGAAGTACAAAAGAATTATAAATCTGCTTGTGCATATACTATATCTATTGTTTCACGTAACCTGCGTCAGTTTAAATGTACGAAATTTGTATTTTGTTTAGTTCAAACTGATTTGACGATTTATTTTGGAACAAATTAATTTGAAATACTGTTTACATACTCGAAGGTTAATCTGCGATGAATTTCCGTAAAAAATGCTAAAATTTTGAATAAAAGCGATTTGAATTTATGTACAGAAACTTCTATTCTGCTTAATTTCAAACGTATTCGTGCAGTTACATGTTTCTCCCAATAAAGGGCTTAAGCATCTTATCGTTGAATTTAAGTTGTCCGACAGTTACTTTGATTCGCGAAGCAATTATAATTAAGTAGAGATAGTGGATTTCTTACATGACTAAATAATTTATTGTGTAATTAGATTAACAACATTGTTTGAAAAGTAAAACTAGGGTATGTACTGTATTAAATTAATTACTTGAAAATATTGTAATGAAACTGATAAAGAAACAAGTTTATGAAACGAAAATTGAGTTATGGTTTTTTGATTATCAATTTTTAATAAAGAATTACTAACAAGGATATTGAGAATTTAGGGGCATCTTAACTGAAAAAAGTAATATAAATGATCATTTTACCATACTGGATAATACGTCGAAGAAATTCACAAAAATGTAAATAAATGTGATTAAAAATTAAATTAAATTAAAATAAACATAACAAAATAAAAAAATTATGATTAAAAAGTTTTAAAATTTGTGTTAAAACTGACCATATAATTTACAAAATTAATACCGACGTTGAACGTCTGTTTTAATTAATATTACTTATTAATATCTAGTCTGATAAATTATATGATTACTTTTTTTATTATAGGAAAATTTCTTTCCTATATGGTTATCAGAGTTATAACTATAATATTCTCAATTTTAAACGCGGTTTTTCTTCCAAAATCCTAACATGGTAAACAACCAAGGTGGGAAGTAGTTGTTAAATGATCAGATATGTAGCAAGGACCACATTAATTATTAAAACACAAAGAATCGTTGATCTGTTGACCTTTGTTTAAAGAATCCATGATCTAATTTTATATGCTGCAGATGTACGCGAATTGAAACAGCTGATCATACCAGACGGTTTAATAGAGTTTAATAGGTTCGATTTGTAGGATTTTATATTTAGTACGAGAAGATGGTGTTAAAAATGGAACACAAATAGGACTAATGATCTAAATCGAAAGGAAGGTAACAGAGTAACAGGTTACTTGATCTGATAAGAGACATATGACGTCAGTATAGTCATAAAAAATTTATGGAAATGGTCGTGATAAAGATCTACATACGTTATCACCAAGCAAGTGCATATTTATAGTACTTGGTTGGATTACAGGTGGGTTTTGACCATTCTGAATAGAAAAAAACGTGTACTTTTTTCATGTATGCTAATGTGCAGCAAATTTCTTCTATGGCTGCTATAGATGGGGTTAAAGGATATAAAAAATATAGATTTTTGACACAAATATTTAAATGGAGATCGGAGCACTGTGATAAGAGAAGCATTTTATAAAGTCAGATTTTAAAAATCTTTCTAATCAAGCTAATAAAAGCAATCAGAAATCATAAAGTCATGAAAGTCATCAAATCAAGATGAAAAAAATCAAGCTAATCTTTTATACGAGATGCATGGAGAATACTTAGTCTAGAATAAATCTATGAGATAATATAAATTGTCACTCAATTTAGGATATTAGCGATTTTTTTAATTAACTTGTTATAGGTTTCAGCTAAAAACCATCTAATAAAATTTTTATCTATCTTTAATTAATTGTTGTTTAATTACTGCTAATTACTAAAGGTTGTTTTTTTAATCAAAATTTGGGAGCGGGGCCTCGTGAGCCACCCTTCTTAAAAAAATCTAAATCGATCTATCCAATCTATCTAAACTGACGAACGAAATTTTAGGGCTCTAATATTGTGTTTTAAGGGAATATCATTGCAACGCTATGCACTAAATACAACATTAAGCAATCCATGCATCTGAGAACTGTCTTCAAAGGCGACTGCCGGCATCAATTTAACATTGTGTTAATGAGAAACAGGATGCCTTCCTGTCCTCAATCTTAACGTAGTATTGTATGTATAGTAATAAGTATACAAAAATTATAATTTCTATATATATAGTTATATTTTAAGCTTGAACAAAATATTCGTAAAACTATAAAAGAAAACATTTTTCGATTGATATAACGTAACTTAAAATAAATTATATATACGACTAATGTATTATATGTTAAAGAAATTTTTAATTTGTTTTCATTTAAAAATTTATAATACGACTTAAAATATTTGTGCACAACTTTGAACCAATTCTAAAACAAATGTTTTTGTATTAGTCGAAAACAGAAAAATAAAAATAAATGACAACATTTATCAAAGAATTAATATCAAATACACGCTTTCGTTTGTCAACAGTATATTGCATGTCATTCTCAATTGTTTGTATTTTTATAAATCAAAAATATTATTATTTCAAAATTATTGAGATAAATCCATCGACAAAAGACAACAGGCGATTATATATATGAAAATTAAAAAAAAATAAAATAGTATCCTTTTTCGGTTCGCTATTTACAAATATTTTCAAAATCAATTCACAGACAAGAATAATTTTATATTAAATTTGTTAAAAAATAGATTTCAATGTGTTAATATACGCATAATTTACGTACGTATGTTAAAAAACAGATTTATATATATTGCACCTGTTATATAGGTGTACCATAAATAAACACAAACAGACTCTTAAGATCTATAATCGAGCAATTATCTATTAATATATAGGTATCATATTTATATATAAAATCTTCTTCGTTTAATAGTCTTATTCAGAAATTGAAAGCAATTTTCAAGCGAAAAATCCACACTTTTGCGGCTGATAAAGATTTTTAAATATTAAATAAATTTAATCTAAAGATAGTACTCCCCGAATAAAACAACTTTTCTAAATACCAAACGTACTGAAGAATTCATTTTCTTTGTCAAAAATCCATCAAAGAACTTCGTTAAATGACGCGCTATTCCGTCACATTTCATGACACACTTTATATTGCATTGAAATTCCATACAATATCACACGAACAACCACAATTGCACGAGCATTTTTTTCATTTCTTCATTAATGATCAATATTTATTTCCTTTCAATTTTTATTTCAATTTTTATTCATATTAATCAAATTAACAAACGCAATTTATAGATTAATTCAGCATCACATAATTGAATTAAGATCGACCAATAAAATATGCATATATATTTAATACACATTTCATTTATATACTTTCCATTTACGAATTGCAACTAACGGAAACTTTTATATGTAAAAATAATAATGGTTCCAAAATGGTACCTTAAATAGCATTATTAATGGTTCTGTAAAGTATTATTTTACCATATAAAACGTCTACAACATAAAAAAACCGCACTTAAAAAACTAATACAATAAAAATTATTACATAAATATAACAAAAGTAGGACAAACTTGACAATGCAATAAAAATTACTGTATAACGTAGTAAAATTTTCTACGCGTAGTAATATAATATAATATAATATAATGAATTAAAATTCCATACACACTGAGAAAAATTTCTATTAAAAATTACTGTGCCAAAACAGTATTCTGCTGCCATGTTTGTCAACACGTAAAAATGACCCCTAAATATCGTAAACATTACTTCGATTTCCCTATATTATTACTGTGCTCTAACGGTAATCATTCTTTGTTGACAAACATTGCATCAAAGTATTGTTTTGGCACGGTAATATTTTTATAGAAATTTTTCTCAATGTAGACCTGTATAACACACAATACAGTGATTTTTATATCTCCTAGCATATTTTAAAGCACGTCCTAATTTCGATGTTATCGTATATAATATATATACAACCCGACTGCTTTCGTCTTCTCGTCTTCGACAGCGTTTTTTCCCGCCGCATAATAAGCATCCCGATTTGCGCCAGGTTTATGAACAAAAGGCCGCATATTTATTGAGAGTATATTTTGCACTTCGCAGACCATTTTGGACTTAGTCGAGGCGTCTTGAAAAACAGCTCGGTAATTAAGGCCCTCGTCGCCTTTCATGCGTCACGACCGGGGAAAATAACGGAACGACAATGGAAGCACGACATTCAAATTGGTCTCGAACCAATTAGCGTTTATTTGCCGCCGACGTCAAATGACATTCTGCGCTTTTCTCGCGCTCGCTCAATCATTTTTATATTCCTAACGCGATTCGCATTAATATCGAATCGGAATTTCGCATTGTGATAAAAAGCATTACGGCAAATAGTCTTGTTCATCAAATTTGCCGCGCGCTTAATTAATAAAGCAGCCTTAATTAAGAAACCGCGCGTCGTTGTTTATTCATTGCGTACGATTATATTACAAATTCATGCGCGCTCTTTTTGCGATTCGTTGCTACAAGATGGTCCAAATTTTCGGCGAGATCCATTATTCACGACGTCTGAAATACAAGCAAAACCGGTTTATTGTTTAAGCGCATTAACGGCCGATGAATTATTTGCGATCGTTTATAGAATCATTCCGTAAAATATCATCTTCAACCGCGCGCGTGACATTTTTAAACGCGACACCCGTTCCCGAAGCTGAATTTTGTTTTTGCAATTGCGCGCGTTTCAACGTGGAAAATGTTGAACAAATTGGATGCGCGTGTCTTAACGTAAGACTTGGACAAGAGTTCGTCCTGCTTAATCGTTAATTTTATTAAGACTCTCGTGTATCTTATTTAAGACATTGGTGCGTCTGAAAATCGAGACGTTTTCCTGATAGATGCACTGAAAAAAATAATCTTACAAAATTTACCAAACTAAATAATAAAAGTAGGAAAAATAGGCAAACATGTAACTAATATGATAAATTTTGGTTAGAAACTTCTAAAAATATGTCAAGTATTACCAAACAAATGAAGAAAACAATGATATCGTCTAATGTTTAATTATAATTTTGCTTACTTTTTCTGCTGTTACTATCTAGTTTGGTAAAATTTATAAGATTATTTTATTTCAGAGTGGATTTAAAAATAAATAAATTTTGTAATATGTTTGGGTCAATATAAGAACTAAACTGTTTATTCAAAACAAAAATTCAGAAATGACATTTAGTTGAATTAGTTACATAAATAATCGTTTCAAATATAGATAAAACAATTGTAAATTATCAAATATAGATTTTCGTTGCTCAATAATAAATTTGAAAGGTTAATTTGTATATTATTTATAATTTAGAGGTTATTAAATAATCATTTATCAAGCGTCTGAATTAAGCACATCGAATATCTTAATTTAAAACACAAATGTATCAATTAAGACATTAGGTTTTCTATATTAAGATTGCATCAATTTAAAATTTGTTTCAGATATTCAAACATTAAGAATCTTAAATAAAGATATCAGCGTCTTATTATACGAAATTTAAATATCTTTTGTTTTAAGACGCAAACATATTAATTACATATATCAGGTGTATTAATTACTAAATTTTTTGTTTGTAACATATTAATTACATATATCAGGTGTATTAATTACTAAATTTTTTGTTTGTAACATATTAATTACTTCGTAGTTAATTAAATGCATGACATCAATACTCCGCTGATATATTCATTATCTCGGATAATATATCTTTTTTCAGTACAGCTATATTAGAATAATTAATCTATAAATGTTTAGCTGATGCAACTTTATTTTCAATAAAACAGAAATTTTTATTAATTGAAATTAATATCCGTATGTGTACAGGCAGAAAAAAATGTGCATGTATTAAAAAGAAAAAAATATATATATAATTGTATTTAAAATTGCCATGCTTCCAGCATTTCAAACCCATATTATGCATTTCAAAAAAGCATATTAGAGTCACTGCAAAACTCAATTTTTGAGTTAATAAGACAAGAAATAAAATTATTGCGAATCAAATAAAATTTAAGAATCAAATTTACCAGATTTATACGAAGAATATTATAGAATTTATACAACTCAATCGGTTGTTTAATGAAAATATAAAATTAGACTAATTTAAACCAAATATAGAGTTGGGCGCTACAGTTCAAAATTGAGTAGATACAACTACTATATATATTTTCAGTGTAAGCAGAATATATCAATTAATGTCACGGAAATACTTTTAGCAAATTTTATTATAAAGGAAAGGAATTTTGTTATTATTGATATTGTATTGGGCAGAAATTTAATAATAATTTTCATGTCTTATACTAAACATCGTACTGTTTTTCCGATGTTTGTTTTTTTTTTCAAATATTGTTTCAATATCCTTGTAATGTCAGAATTACATTAATTTTTATTACATTAATAGTTGCCATGTACAACATTTATTTTTCTCTCGTAGTTATAAAGCCGCAACGAATCAAGATCGGTTTATTTATAATAACGATTTTCAAATTAACCGAATTGACCGAATGTTAGACGCGTAATACGCCGGTTTAATTGACCGTACACGTAGACTGTAAAGCACTACATTCAAAGGACAAAATGCATGGCGTGGCTCAATGCCAAACGCCGAATGGCAAAATCGATCATTTAAAGTAGTTTACGATGACGCAAAAGTACGATCAACCCCGTCGACAACAATTTCATCCGGCGCGAAAAAACTCGCCGATCTGCAATCGCGATCCACGTTGCCATTCGTGCTAATTATAATTTCGTCTATTACCACGGAAATCGATTCACAACGACGGAATAACGGAAAGCATTCGCGGTGTGCGATGTACTCGACACAAAAGGAATTTCAATGTCGACAAAATTTCGTAATTCACCGTCGACAAACGAGAACGGAAATTTGGGAACTGGGCCTTTTTTTCGTCGCGCAAAGCCGACGGCCGATTATGAACGACGCATCCTGCGATACAACAATCTTACAAAATTTCGCCGCCTATATTGATCTTACATTAAGACAACATCCATTTCACATCAGTTATCATACTTCGCGTTCGGTTTCTTCTTTTAATAACAATTATTCAACGCGAGTTCTGATTGTCAATACTCGTTAAACTAAAAATAACAATCGTCCTTTTTTATTCAGCCCGTTTTATTATTGTCTTTTGCAAATTAAATGCAACGCGATCGTTAAAACATATAAATGATTCTATACCGTTCCTTTTTCTTTCTCATTGAAAAAATTTTACATTTGCGCGTTCATTTATCGAAATAAAAATTTTGCATTTCACTTTGGTATAAAGAAAACCGAGATGCTCGTCGTCGTTTAAGAAAACCAGTCGTTTCTTTAACGACAAAAAAGGTCGATCGGATACATTTCCGGTCGCGGGAAATAAATCGAATCGAGGGTAAATAATATATCGAACCGTTGGTCGATGCATTCTTACGCGCGTTTAATGAGTTTTCTGCGCAAGACTACGGTGGGGCTGTTTGCGTGATAAAATTTTGTTACGACGAGTGCGTCGGGCCGAAAGCCGCTGCGTAAATCGTAAGTAGGGTATAAGTAGGGCGATTAAAGGGCCAAACATTTCGGGCGCAACGACTTTAGTGGGCAATAAAAATGTATTCGACGCAAAAGTATTGTATTGTTTATTAAAATTATTAACTGCGATATTCGTGAAGAATTTTCGCCCACTCGTAAAAATGCTCCATCACGCGCCGTTTGCAGATATTGAGTTTTAAACGCGCGGCAAGAATGCTGTTTTAGGCCAATTCTCGCGTAACATAACTTATCACGAAATATGCTTTAATTACGCGCAGAATGAAATTCGCATAGCTCCGGGAATACAATGTTAATGTTATTTTATTAGTTCATTATTATATTAACGCGCGCGAAAAAGTATCTGCGATGTATTTCGCGAATCGATTTTTATCAACGGATAGTAATAAATATTGCACGGAAAATAAATTTGGCGTTTAATTGGCTAATTAACTATTCTGTTAATGATATTGAATTTCATGTATTGAAAATTCAAATTTAAAAATTGACTTAACATTTCTTTCATCATCAAGTCAATAATAGTAAATCAATATTTTATTATCAATTTTTTTTTCTTCTGAATTACAAAGACAGTTTAAATTTCAACATTTTAATTCAGTTATATTTAATTGCGTGGTCAATTCAGAACGATTTCGATTGAACTGATTTCATTGAAGTAATGACGATCGTTTCTCAGTCTGACAGGAGCAAAACAGTGTTATTTCGCAGTGTTAAATCGGTAAACATTTGTGGACAACGCGCGACTGACTGGTTGCGGTTGGACGAAAAAAGATTACATCGTAAAAGGTATTCATTTAAAAATGACCGCGCGCAATTTTCATCGATGAAAATACAATCGTATATCGCAATGACTACGCTTTTCCACTGAAACGTGTTTGACGAACATAATACTTTAGCTTAAATCCAAACTATATTTCTATGGTTCTTGGTCGCGCCGCAACGAGGCATCTCTGTGATCATATTTTGATTGAAACGTTGGTACTTCCCATGATTTGTTTAGTACTTGATTAATACTTGAGTGGTACACTTGAAGTGGTTCATTTGGCATGGCGCAACTATGTTGTGCAATTAAATAATTCCTGATGTAAAGTTAAAACGAGAGAATAGGCAATGAAATGGACGAACAACTTCTGAATTTTGATTAAGCACCTCCTGAAAGGGAAGGTAATGTAATATTGTTTCGCTTCGGGAGCACCGCGTAAACGGTAAAACACAGGGTGTTAAACTCAATAGGCTATTCTAAATAATTATACTTGACTTTTGAAACGGCCGAAATCCTGAAAGCGCGGATATTAGAATACTCCCTAGTAGAAATGTGTCTAGTATCTCGTGAGTTACTAGTGAATTTGTATATAAAATTTCTAGTAACTTACGAGTTACTTGAGAAATTTCTACTTGGGATACTTGCAGGCGATATTAACATTTTTTCTGCACATCACGCGTCGCTGACGGCAAATTCTTGATTTG
>JABFQC010000751.1:0-23713 GCA_022817085.1 Psilanteris sp. ZL-2020
TCTATAAATTTCTATACAAAAACGTTACATTTTACTATTTAAAATAGTAAATTTGAAGATTTATCGCTTATAAACCCAAATTAGTATTTTAAATAGTAATTTTTCATACTTAATTTTTCTCAGTGTATAGAAACGTGATATAAATCGGACATAACCTACGATGATACATAAATAAATATTAAAAAAATTAGAAATAGAATTAAAAAATAGAAAAACAAGTTTTTTCGTTTTGGAACTTGCGAAATTAAATGATTGGAAAAGTCGACGGAATATCTATCTGAATAATACCCGGTCGTGTTCCGGCACTGGATTTGCGACATTCGTCTGGTCGAGTTCATTCAGTCTATCGCCCGTTGGTTAGTGCCTTCTTTCATTCAACACTCAATACATTTTGATTGCGAGACGGTGACCGCGTACGCGCGTTCTACTAGAAACGCCTTACAAATGCGCAATGCTAAGACAGAGACAGAGAGAAAGCCGGGTTGCTACACTTTTATCGCAGTCAAAGCTTCGATAATTTACGTCAAACCACCTCACGGACCCGCTTTCTCGTTCATCCTCACTTCCGTTTTTCCATCATTCTTTTCTTTTTCGCGTTTTATTTTCCCGTCAAACAACACAACCGGTGACCATTTTTTGTGACGCATAATTTATCACAACGCGAAAAATCTTATTTGCAAGCGCAAATTAAATTTACTTTTGTTGGTCAGTTTGGAATTTAAAATTAAAATTGACAAACGTTTCTTCGATGGAAATGAATTAGCAAATTTACTTAAAATCAACAACAACGTAATTCAATTAATTTAATTTACTTTGCAAAATGGACAAAAATTACGGTCTCGTTTCCGAAACAATACAACAACTTATTTAGATACAAAATACACAATAACGAAATGAAAATATGTTCTCCCTTTGGTTGTAAATGGTCCCTTACTATGGCGAAGACAAAAAGAAAATAACAATAAATTTACGCGATAAAAAATAACAACCTGAAAAAAATTATAAAATTGCGCAATAACGCGTACATAAAATAATCGCTTTTAATCTATTAGAAGACTGACGGCTCACAACAAAACATTTTTTTTTTCTTTACAGAAATGCGTTTCTTGCTGAGACGTTGAGAAATGAAAAATGCATTAATAATAAATTATCAATCGGGAGATAATTCTGAATGGATCGTCCCCTACTATCGTTTACGCTCAAATTATAAATAATTGTTTGGAAAAATGAAGAGGAAATCCGATTCGAGAAAAAATGGAGTGCAGTATGTGATCAGACGGCGCCAAGGAAGATAAAACTTATCGAGCAATGCTTCGCTCGATATGATGTATTATTCAATGTGCAACAATGGTAACAAGTGTTTTATAGCCGACATATTTATTCAATGCGAGTTCCGAAAGTTGATTTCTATGTCAAGAGTACAATTCTATTTATTTTTTGTCTTTCTTCACCGTTCCTTTTATATTCCAGAATGATACTCGTAACACAAAAATATATTCATATATATATACAAAATTCATAATACAAATATACGCTTAACAATTTAACTATACAGAGTGAGTGAAAAATCTCCGGAATAAAAAATCGACAATTGTCAAGATTAAGAACAAGAAACGGATGCTGTTGATTTCCAGTTATTGCTTTAGCTTAATTTATACAATCGGTTTTAATACATCGCGTGTCCTATTGTTTTTAAAAATAAGCTTACTTTTGAATACCGCAATGAATACGCGCGCGCTTATACCCTCGCAATGTTTCTCTTACAAAGCGACTGCGCCACCCGTCCGTTTACGTACAAGTATACCTATTTCCTCTCAGGTACATAAATCAGCCGTCAATTTACGCAACGCGAGTAATTCAATAACGCGGACCGAATTGTCCGTCGTGCAGATATATACCGAGCGTATAACAACAAAGTCCAATTTCATTTTGAAATGTGACTTCATCGGCGCGTTATCCTTGATTCGAGATTTGCAATTCCAGAACAAGCCTAATCATTTTCATTGTGATATACCGTAACGTCACGCGGTACAGGGCGCAATCATTGCCAATTCAAACGAACTGCTTGCATCGGTCCCGCGCTTTTTTTTTTCTCTCGGACAACACAGGGACCGGTGGCCCAGTTCTTAAAACCGAGTGCGGAATACTTTCGAATCGTTGAGCCGCAGTTGTCGCGGCCAACGCAGACCCATGTTAATCATTTCATTAAGGATTAGTCCGCTGTGTTTTATGTCGCTACCGTTTTATTATCGTGGCGCAATAAAATGCTCGATCATAATAAAGGATTGTAACCGTTTCTGACTTAATTTCACGAAGCACGCCAGATCGTACGGTTTTGCAATCGGCATGCAATCACCGCGCAAACATTACGCGCTAAACAATTCGATCGCGATAAACAACACACTTTCGAGTCGATCCGACCGGCTCTAAACCGTATATCTTGATGGAACAAAAAAAGAAAAAAGAGAGAAAAAAGGGAAATAATCGCTAGTCAAGATGAATGAACGAATTTAGCAATTGCGCCCGAGTTCAGCACGCCACGGATTATTATGAGCCGCGCGCGTCGTTTAAGGCGAATCCGATAACCGCGGCTGGTTAGTGTTTAATTAACATATTCGTATGGCGGCTGAAAGCAGCTCGCGCAGACATATCCGCGCGCAAATGCGCTTCAAAAGTGCGACCGCGCTCGGACGCGATCGTGAATTTATTCCCAGTCGATGCACATATTTTTGACGCTGGAACACGCTGCATAGGCAAAACCGAGAATTTATGCTAATTTCATTAGGCCTTCCGCGAGCGCGCTCGGAATTGCATTTATTCATTTCTTACAACTCGAACCGGGGCTCGTTGAGTTGTAAACTTTTTATTTATCGCGACTGTTAATTCGCTTTGAAAGGTTAAGGTGCGCGTTATTGGTGCGCGGTATTGGTTTTTAAATGGAGGAATACCGTTTGGTCGATGCGCCGATATCGAACTCAAGGAGGAAATGTTTGTTTAACAACTGACGATCGTTTTTTTACAGAAAATCGATTTTCGATATGTTTGTGATAGTTTCGTAGATTTTAGATGGTTTTTGTTACCTCGTAAATGATTTACAAAAAAAAAGTTTGGATGGATTGCGGTGTCGGAGGATAAACTTTGTTAATTTTTTTTTTATAATTATAATCCGAAATTATATTAGTTTGTTAAAAAACGCAAAGTAAATTTTGTTTCGTCTTTTTTTTTATCGCTGCTTAATTTTCGGTCAAACAGATTGTGTGCGAATTTTACCATTAGTCGATACATAAACGGCCGAGATT
This sequence comes from Psilanteris sp. ZL-2020, assembly GCA_022817085.1. NCBI lineage: Eukaryota > Metazoa > Arthropoda > Insecta > Hymenoptera > Scelionidae > Psilanteris > Psilanteris sp. ZL-2020. Next base: position 3,300 of record JABFQC010000751.1, read on the forward strand.
TACCGAGACGCGGTATACGGTTTGGACTATTTGGCGGTCTTTTGCGGAAGGATATATTTGTATAGAAAATGACAACAAAGTTTTCGCGTTTGCGAATTCGTGCGCAAAATATTGACGCTTACCATTGATGTAGACTTCGGCATTGACCAATGTTTCTTCATCGTCGGTATCCGGACTGAGGGATACCGGAGTAAAAACCATCGAATCCCTTGACCTCATTCTGATAGTTTCGACTCACTGGCAACGTTATACCTGTGTTATTATTGTTGTTATTATTGGCGGTATAACTCGCTCCTTGGACATTCACCATTTAGTGACTGAAATGATCAAAGAAAAAAAATCATTCGATTAATTGAAACTCTATTTCGAATCTGCATATCAATTACGCTAAATAAATTGCCAAACAAAATTGAATTTGCGGCAATAAAGGTGAAATACCGTTGTTGACCGAAATTTAAAGTTAATCGGTGTCGAAGAACTTGGTACCATATTTATTCGTTTCTTAAAAATTAGCGTTACACGGAGAAAATGATTCCGTGAGAAATTACTATCTTATTAGTTAGTGGTACGTAAATATAAAATGCAAAAAACCACATAAAGCTACAATTTGGTAGTTTTTTTCTCAAATCATACACGGAGAAAAATATCAATGCTAAATCAACATTGTGTATTCAATGTTATTCACGAAATGTTAATTTGAATTAGATACAATGTAAAAACTACATTGAGTCAGTGTTAATTTAACATTTCTAACCTAAAAATATGAGAATAAACTTGAGTCAATGTTGAGTCAATGCTGATTTAACATTAATATTTTTACCCGTGTAGAATAGACAAATTACAAATCAAAGAAGAAAAACTATATAAGTTATAATACTGAAACTTGGGATTATTATTATTATATATTTATTTATTATTTTTGTATCTTAATAATTCATTAATTCTTAATCGTTATTAACATATTCGTTGATAAATACATTTTATAACTGAAAATTATTATTTAAAAAATAAATATTGCTTCATTTTTGTATTCCGTACACTGAAAAAAATAATCTTACAAATTTTACCAAACTAGATAATAAAAGCAGGAAAAATAGGCAAACATGTAAATAATATGATAAATTACGGCCAGAGAATTCTAAAGATTTGTCAAATATTACCAAAATAATTGGTAAATGCCATGATATTGTCTAATGTTTATTTACATTTTTGCTCACTTTTCCTTCTTTTATTATCTGTAATATTATTTTTTTCAGTGTATAATTTTATAATATAATATCATAATTTTAAGGACAATTAGAGGTCTTAATTGAATTTAATTTTGCTAATAAAAATAAAATTGTAAAAATTGAAAAGCAATTTGTAAATAATATGATTTTAAGTACCAACAATAAAATACGTTAGAAACCAATATCGCGCTATAATCGTAAATATCGAATGAAACGTTTTGTAGATACAGTCATTCATGTAAACCAATTTTGTTTCTAATCACAGAAGACTTCTGTCCAGAAAACTGTCTTCCGATGAAAAACCGAACTTTTTCATCCTAAAATATACCTTCTGGTTTAAGAGTGTACGTTTGAAACGATGCTTTTCACGGAATTTAATTACCATAGAAACCAGATTTATGCTTAAAGTAATAACGTCCGAATTCCTTCGCACAATTAGCGTGCAACTTTGCCGCACGCAAAACATATAGCATCTCGGTGCGCGGATACACTTATCACTTGATTCGTCGCGACGAACGTTCTCTCGCGCAATAAAATCATAACGATTAATCTGTTTCCCATTTGTGATTTAGTGTGTCTGCGTGGAACTGTTAAAATACTAGCGCCAGGCTATGCCGGATAAGTGCCCTTGGCTGATATCCAACCTGCTTTATAATAATCTGTCGGCTTCTTCTTTGAGTGTCGAGGTTTGCACTCGACATTGCCCCTTGAAATTTGGTCAACTTGGATATTGAAAAATAGCTGTGGTCGAAATAATGACGTACCTGGAAGACGGCCATTACCTGCGAACAATATTCCGAAACCGTGCAACGAAAATTCTATATAAAAAGTGATCGCCGCGGTCGTAATTGCGGAATTCCTGTCTAAACGTCCGAACCAACGGAGGTGCAATGCGTTCGGTGGGCAAACGAAATTTGCAAGAAAATTATAGACGAAAGCGATCCGAATTCGGCGGCGCTTTAAATAGCGTTAAATAAATAAAAGCCGCGTCCATTAGTTGGAAAAAGAAAGGCGCGATTGCTGAAAATCTACCGGCTACTATAGCGCAGTTTGGCGCGTCTTTACGGGGGGTCCAGAGACGCGCATTAGTCTGGCACGCGTGAGAAGGAGCATTGCACTTCGGCGAGTTCCCTTTCCTCGGGCCGATTGCGCCTCTCAAAGTCTTTCCCTCGCTGAAATGTGTCGAAAAATAAAAAGATTGCGGGCCGTTCGCCGAATACGATAAAAATCAACTGTGACGATTGTTTTTGTTTTCTCCATCGCAAAACGATCTCGAGCCGAGACACGGAGCTTCTGAACTGGAAACAAGGGATTCAGTTTTCTGGACATCCGCGAGTTGAAATATTAAGCGCGCAATGATATAACGCGACGAAAATACGTCGTCTATTTTTTGACGGAGAAAAACATCGAAACGTGATACTTTCTCCACCGACAAGCGGAGGTATCTTTGTTCATCGCTTTTGAACTGAGTATCTTCTTTCTTATTTTCTTTTTTCTCTTTTTCCTTTTTTTACTTTTTCAAGTTTTTTGCTTTTGTGTTTTTGGTCATCAATTACCACTTTGACGAGTCGGAGTCCTATAAAAGTCAGCAATGATGACATAAGACCTGTCAAAGTAGCAGTAAAGATAATTTTAAGACGCGTTTTCATCACATCTTTAACCTATTATTTCAGACGCCGTTTACTAAATTATTATAACTAGAAAAATGATGTAAAACAATAGAGGACCTCCCAGCGTGATTTACATTCGGTCAAAATTTATTTAACGATATTACACGTATGGAAACTACTAGTACGTGCAATGATGAAATCGACTCGAACAGGTGTCTGATTGGAAGTTCGTATACAGTCAAGGTAAAACTTATTTTGATAAGAAAAGTGATGTTTATAAAATTACAATATATTATTATTGAAATGAAAATTTTATGAACATATGTGCAATAAAATGTTTATAATTTTGTTATTCTATAGGTTGTAAACAAATAAATTACTTAATTCAAATATAATATAAAATGTTATTACATTTTTAAATAATTTTAATTATTTTATATTTTTAATCATTCTTCTTCTTGCGGTAGCATTCCTTTAATTTCAGTAAAATTTAACTTATTATTCTTTTTCAAGATTGTTTTATCTGTATCTTATATCACGTATTATATATGATGAATAAATTATGTTAATTTAAGTAAATTTGATTATATGTATATTATAAATACCACGTGTGTATCAGAATATCTTTCTTTTCCGGTTTATAGATATATTAAAAAGTCCTATGTTAATAATACAACATTTACTTTTGCAATAAATATTATCCCCCTCGTTCACGCAATTGGCAGAATACTGTACATTTCGAAAGTATCGATACGATCCTTTGAAAAAGAAGTTGCAATCGTTAAGCGTGGCTGGTCGATTTTGTTCACGATATCGTTTCCAAACTCATCGATTACTCACGGCGTCAAATGCAACAACAAAGACGAAAAAAAGTGCAACGGCGCGAAGTTCATCCTCACTTTTCCCTGGGCATACATATTTACATAGATCCGAGGCGTCGCGAAAATGCGCCCATAGGACAAGCGCTGCGCGAATGCATCTATTCTGAGCGGTGTGTCGTCTCTCGGCGAGACGGTAGACGTTGTTCTCCGAACCGAAGGACTCCGCAAGAAATAAAGAAATCACACAACGTCTATATAGACCCAAATCAGATTCACCGTTTTCGAATCACGAGATTTATTGTCTTTATAACCCGCGTCTTTTGTATGTACATTTTCTGACGTCCGACCAAGATTTATGCGTCTAAGCTTATGTCACTCGTTCGAGAATGCAATTCTTTTTTCGAACGAAAGTGAATTTCGCTTTTAATAAATACCCGACGAAAATTCGAGGACCTTATTGAACTGGTATGTAAAAGGACGCTATGAAAGTGTGCTCGTTGTATTCACGAATTTATTTGGTCGAGAGATAAAAGTATGTTTGTTTTGAAGTTACGCTCTCAAGCCGACACAAAGGGAAATTATTTTCATTTCAATATTTCACGACGTCTGCATGCTTGTAATGGATCTTAATAAGGCGAGTTATATTAAATGTTCAATAGAAGTTTATGATATTATAATGAGAATTAACAAAGTATTGTAGATGTAGAAGTGACAATTTCTCACTCCACCGCACTCTATCAAACTACTGTATGGTTAATATGCTTGCTCTTGCCAGGTTGGAGTAAATTAAACTAGAAATTAGTCATAATGTAGTTGATTGGAATATCTCGCCAAATCATAGAAAAAATTAATTTATTCGACCAAAATTTTCCGGTAACTGAATCTACTCGTTAATTCAAATCAGAGGGCAATGTTTTTTTTTTTTTGTTAATTAAACAATAATTTTTCAATTATTACAATATAATATTTTGAAGCATTATATACGTTGACTATAAATCCTAATAAGATTGTATTCATATTCTTGTATTACTTTCACTATAAACTACATTAAATACACCTAGTATCGTACGTGTTTTAATCTGTATTAAAATAAATACTCGAGTTAATTTATTTTAATAATATGTTAATAAAGAAAGCACTATTAGCTAATACCATTTCGTAACCGTTACTTATGCAATTTTTATAATTATATAAAAGAGTATACTACAATATTGTATAATATAATAAATTTTACAGTATGAAAACTTGCTTTAACAGTATAGTAATTGTAACATTTCATGATAGTACGTGATAGTAACGCGATGTTTTGTAAAACAAAATTCTTCCTCCTATGAAATGATTATCTAGTAAAAAGGAATTTTTGTTGCTCCAATAAGCTTGTATCTTTCGTTATTTAATTTTCATGCATATTTGGTCATTGTCTAATCAAGCACCGAGGCAATGGGTCACTGCGAACGACAAAGCCAACATACAAGCCCTAATCAAATGCTCGCGAACGAGCCCTGATTTATCAGTTTTTCCTAACCATTACACGCTCACTTATCCGTCATTCCAGTTAGAATGCTCGGGCTGATTAAAAGCGACGGAAGTTGGAAAGGGATGAAAAGAATTCGCCTATTTATAGGTTGCATTCTCTTCCCCATCGCCTGATTTAGCTCGTTAGCAAAATGTCTCCTTCTTTTTTGTTTCAGACCTCATTTCGCATCGTTGCTTATTGTTTCCTTCGTGATTCTTATTGACTTCGATTCAATCATATTAAACGCCGCGACAATAATATTATATACAAGTCTAATGACCTGTTTTTACGATTTTTAATTGAGAATAATACGGTTGATAATATATATAAATAATCAATATTATACAGATAATAATCGACGAATAGTAAATAAGCACTCTACTTATATGAATAAATTAGACTTTCGTAGCGAATTATTTCATATTATCAACAAATCACACTAATATTGCAGCCGAGATCTTGACTGTGTGATATAAGTTATCGATTTAAATGTCCATTTTTATTAATGCATAACATTATTAATTAGCAATGTTGAACTGCGATATAAATTATATATCTTAATGCTGGTATATAGCATTTTTTTATTCATCATTTTTATAACGATAAACATCTTTTATATTTTCCCCGCTCGTTTTCATCAGAACGTGCAATAAAATTATTTTCATTTTTTTTTAATAATAATAAAATAAATTAATCTACTTTGCTGTTCATTAATAATTAATAATTCACAAGTGTAATTGTCTATCACATTAGAATTTTTTAAAAAGATATTGAAATTATGAATATTAATTTATCTTTAATTAAATATAATTTTTATCGTAAAAACTAACCTAGTTATAGGAGAGTTTCTAAATTGTTTTAACCTTATGAAAAACATGCATTTTAGGCACTTGTAGAATACAAATGCACTTCGATCAAAAAGGCATAAAAATATCAGATGTATCTTTGTATCTTGATAAAAATAGACGAACGTCGACAGACACCGTGCACAAAAAATTGGATGTTATTAAAATAGTTCGAACTTCTGTATAGACTTTCAATTTAGTCTATGTTAAAAGTATAACAATAAATCATTTAAAAGCAATTAACACTATGCTTCTTTTATTTTTATTTCCGGTTATAATTATTCTAAATTGTTATGTTTATGTTTACGCGTGGGTTTTAATAATCTATAAAATAATAATGCAATTTATTAAACAAAATTAATTAAATGAATAATTAAAACTGCCAAAGGTTGTCACATCAGTATTAATAATAAATTAAAAATCAGATTTCAATTAATTCATACATTACTACACAAAGAAAAATATAATTGAAATTTTACTATAAAATAAATTAAACCTACCCTAGACACACAATAAACTCCAAACTTCTCTTAGAAATTTTGGTAAAGAGTACCATAAATATAGTTAGTACTTTCTGTCTTGTTTAAGCTATATTTTTACCATATTTTCCGAGATAAATTGGAAGTTTCTATCATCCAGGATCAGTTTCGTTTATTTTATAGTAAAATTTTAATTATATTTTTCTCTGTGGAAATATATCAATACGAATATAACGTTTTGTAAATTGCAAAAATGTATTATATGGTTGAAAAAATTCTAATATAAATACAATAAAACTACAATTATCTTACAACTTTAACAAAATTATAAAAAATTAAAATTTATTAATTGAATTAGGTAATTAAATTTTTTACATTTGAAACCTCATCATGAAATTGCAGGCTAATAAATATCGCAATTTTTACAACTACCTACGTTTACAACGTATTAATTTATTATATAACAAATGTAACTTTTACATTAGGTTACAATCCATTGATTACATTATGAGAAATATACATATAAAAAAATTCCATACTTTTTTCATAAACCAGCTTATAAGTCGGAAAGTATAAAATATTCATTTAAATTATCTACTTCCTGAACACATCCACCGGATATTTACATTTGATATTATTTCAATTGCCGTTTTTTGCAAAGCATAAAAAGCAGCTTAAGCTTTATCAGTCCTCTGTGAAGTTTCAATTTCTGTATTACCCACTTCTGGAAATGACCGCGACGTCAGTTTCTAGCGCCCCAAAACCATAAGTCTAACCGCATTCTTTCTCTTTTTCTCTCTTTCTCTTTCTCTTTCGCATCGGAAAAGCCCACATTTCATGCATCGTGAACGCGAGAAAAAAAAATTATGTTACCCTACTGGCGTCTGCGCTTGAACAGAACTCGAGGAATCAAAAAATGCCCACAAAGTGGCGTGAAAAAAAAGAGGAAACAAAAAGCGGCATTAAGTGTCTGCACTGTCTTAGGAACGCATGAATTCTTAACAGGGGGACCACGGGCGGGGGGAAGCGCAGTAGCGCGTGCCCTCATAAGGTAACCGGTTGAAAAAAAGGCTCCTTCGGGATGGCTCGGGAGAACTTGGCGAAAGGGCGATGCGTGGCGCGCGTTGAGGGATCCCGGGTGTAAAAATAGAGACCAGCGTGAGTGTGCGGCGCGTGTCTCGGGGCATTACGGGGGCGCGAGGGCGACGCGGCACGAGCGGGGCGCGGAGAGGAGGCGACGGAGCATCGCGACGTTCCGCAATCGCGACGGAAAAAAAGAAATTTGTGGCCCGGTAGTCACACCGATTGGTTCAAGGAAATGAGCTTCCGGCGACGAAACGAGAGTCGCGTGTACGGATGGGACATTAAACGCGCGGACGGGGGGTGCGCGCGGTTAAATCGAGGCCGCGATTTATTGGCGGAACCGGGGCCGCGCGCGCGATTCGTGCAGTTCGCGCGGCTCGCTTTTAAAACGGTTTTTTACGCGGGGCCTACCGCGGCGCGTTTCCATAAATTAAGGGTAAACGGGTGGCACGTCGCTAAGTGGATCGGCCGAACCGCGACGGTTTATTTCTTCTGCTTTAACCCAGACGCCGCGGTCAAACTTTGCTCTTCGCTAACGGTACGTTTTTCTAGCATTGTGTCAGGTCGCGGCGATGCAAATGGCTGCGCGACATTCCAAGAAAAATTAGTTACTGTCGTGTTAAGACTTGTTCGTGGTATCACACGGAAAGGCAGGACGTGAAAAATCGCGACTCGTTTGGAGGTGTCAGAAATGACATGGCCAATTTTAGCGCGGAGAGTCAAAATTAGATGATGATGTCGAAGGGATTTCGAATTTGGAGCTTACGATCAATTATTATTTATGCCCATATATATATACATATGTTTAATGTAGGAGTGAGATAGTGATTTCTGCATGTTCACTTTCCACCAGATTCAGTAATACAACTGATGCGTTATATGAAATTATTTTTTTTGTTTTGTTTGAAGGTTATCGAATTAATACTCGAAACACGTGCTATGAAAACGATATGGTAAAACAGATGCAGTTAGTTAACAATTTCCTACCACGTGACAAAGAATACTCTCTGACCACGTGGCATGAAAACTAATATTCTTAGTACGACGATTTTAACGAAAGCCTTTACAAGATTTAAATAGTGTTATATATATATATATGATATTTCCGTATCTTATAATTTTGTAAAATGATCATACAAAATAATGTATTACGATCATTGAAATACAAACCCGACATGACGTCGATTAAAAATAGTTTACGTTTGTGAATCTTGTCTTTGCTCGTAACTCAGTCAATTGTGATCGTTTTTAGCAAAGCACATAATGATGATCACGAAGGATGATTCCAAATATTACATTCATATTTATTTCAAAACATTAATAATAACATCAAGAGGCTTGTCGAGAACAAAGTCTAGATTATAAATCATTCAGTGGTGTTAGACAACCTGCTTAAAAACCGACGGAATTGCTTAAGATACACATTACACGGTAGTCAATTTGAAAACTGGCTATTTTAAGAGCAAGTTAAAAATATTTCGAAAAAAAGTGATATATTACTACTACGATTCGACAAAAACGAAGATTTCCGTAGCAGTGAATCGTGAAATCATGTGAGATATAATATTTCGCAAAAAAATCAGTAGCAATCACTTAATATATATTCCATATTTATCACTAAAAGCGGAGGACCAATCCCAAACTAAATCACAGCGACTTACTAAAGTGTACTTTCGATTCTAAATCTCTCGTGAACACATCCCATACAAAATTTCGCATGCCATAAAAATCACATTATGCTTCTTTTTGTATGATAATTTCTTCATTAATTAATACAACATTCACTGAGTCACTGGAATTAATAATGGTAATAAGATGTCATCAAATATTATGAAAAATATGTTCCAATCACGGTCAATTTGGACCATGTTAATTGACAGACAACCGTGATTGACTCTGATTAAGATAAGTCGGTAGCGATAAAAAAAAGCATCGGAACAAAAGATGTCGCAGTGGCGATATAAACAAATCGCGTTACTGCAGACCGTTCAATTTCAGTTCCCAAAAGGTCTAATATCGTTCACCGGTAAACAAAAAAATCACCAACGAATACCGTTGCAAACTGATTTGGAGTCGCAAGTTTGGGTCCCGTGAGAACTCCCGAACCATTCGCATCAAACTCACCGATAAATCGCTATACATCCTGATTTTGCAGACAACCACATTTGAAAAATTACGAAAAAAGAATCGGTCGACCGTAGTTGTAGCGTGATATAAATAATGGTATAAATAAAGAATAAATAGTTATGAACTAATGGAAAAAGGTTAGCACGTCGCGGTTAAACGATAACTGCTGAAGTTCGTGCTCGCGGATTCTTCACGGCCGTCAACTTTAATCAGGAGAAGACACTCCGCGACACAGAACGACGGTCTAAGAGCAACTGCGACTTCTGACTCACGGCTTCACGATTGACGATCGAGATCATTTGGAATGCCGAGCGAGACGGCGATGCGCTCGTATACTTAATCCCTCAAAACTGGAGGAAGTTTTTTTTTTTTTCTTTTTTCGTGCCACTATTTCACAGCTGTTTTACCGCGAAGAAAAAAAAGAATACAATTCAGCAGGATAAACTTATTTAAAACCTATTTGTCATTCGACATCCTGATCCAAGCACTAATTCGTTATTAAAATGCAATTTTTACTTTGGTTCGATGATTGTGTGGATTGTGTTTATCTTTTGTATATTTTTTTTATCATTAGAAAATTACTTTTTTAAAGTAACGTTAATATTCTATGATTTGTGGTTGTATACTGAAAAAAATATTAGAGTAAAATTTACTATATTTACTATAGACTGCAGAATATATTGGCATTCATAACGAATTTTCTTATATATATAAGAGACATTATTATTTATAGAATATCAATTACTATATTATATTAAAAAATATAGATCAGGGAGTAAATCATCCCACAATTACTATATTTTTTCTTTCAGTGTAGGTATATGAATAATTATATTGATATATCATGATATTAATAAAAGATCGTAAACTGCTCAAATAAGTATAGTAAATAAATAAGCAACTAAAATATCATGATATAGGGTAGACGCTCTGTTTATGGACACATTAAGGATACTTTGACATTAATATATTTATTTAGTTGATAACATATGATAGAAAACCTTTTAGGAAACGTATTCTTTTATGTAAATTCTTTTATGTTTAAACAATTAGAAATTTTAAATATTAGTAACAAAAATTGTATATACTCTGTAATAATAATTAATTAATTGAAATACACTAAAATCACCACTTTTAGAACATGGGTTCGCTTATGTATATTGTAATAACAAGATATGAAGTATCTGTTTCAATGAAAGTAATTTTTAAGTTATTAATAATATTAATATATCCTTATAAATAAATATCGTTACATTATATACTTTTAACAAAAGTTATGCTACATCTTAAGCGAAATACTTACATATATAGATTATAAACCTTAGAAATTAATTAAAATTTTCCAAAAGGAGTGCACTTACCCTATATATTAAAATAGTAATTTATAAATTTGGGTATGTAATAATAAGTTTTTTATTATGCATTATTAAATCATTTTTTCTGCATATAATTTTTTTCTCTAAAATTATATTGATTTGTAAATGATTAAAAAATTAAGGATGCGTATTTAAATGATGATTTTATAAGATGCACAATTTTTTGTTAAATTAAGTTACTATTTATATTACTTTTCCAAGTTATCTAAATTATTAAAGGGATGTTTGATTATAATTTAAATTATAATAATATATAATTAATATAATCCATTTGTTATTTATAAAAATAAATTCGTATTATTTTATTTTTTTATTTTGCATTATTAATATTTTTATAAATAATTTCTTTTTAATGTTTCGTATTAGCTTTCGTTTTAATATAAAATTATCAAATAATTGTTAATAAGGTACCAGATAAACTGTAATTTCAACTGCTAATTTAATTTTATAATATAATTATGTTTTTATCCTTTTTTTCTTAAATAATATTCAATGCAATGAAAAATTTATATTTATTTAATGGATCTTAATTATATTAACCATAAAATATAAAAGCTTCTTAAGTCAAATTACATATTTAATTCTTTTTAAAAATTTTTTGTGCTTCCTTTCGATTTTTCGGTGTTTCCCTATCACCCTTACTTACATCAATAAATGCCAAATAAAAATAACCAAATTAGAAACAGATTAATTCAATATTAGACTACTTTAATTTTAAATATAATTAAGTGAAATCTATTGATATAATTTTATAAATTACTATATTTCTGAAAAGGTACTGTTAAAAATACAATATTGCTTCTGAAATTGAGATTTCATCTCAATCATCTGTAAATGATATAATCAAACTACAAAACCCTTATAAACAATATAAAAGTACAAAGTAATGTACTAATTTAGGTAGCATTTTTCCAATTAAACAAGCATACTTTAGTCATACTTTTATCTTGAAAAAACTTACATTTTAATTATAAAATTTATTATTTTTTGCCATCGATTTTCCGTCTACAATATAATCTTCTATTAACTAACTTATTTATTCATGGATAAACTCGCATTAACCGAAAACAGTATCGCCAAAAAAACGTTCGCAAAAAATACATAATGGCCGCGTTTGAAGAGAAGTACCATTCCGAAGTTAGACTCGAAAATGGCGGCTCCGCTCAAATGTCCCATGGGTATGTTTGCCGGGTTACTGGGGAATAAAAAGAAGATCACACGGCGTATTCGCAGGGGGTCTAAACTTTACACCGAATGCCTCGCTTTTTAACCGATTATTTCGGCACTGCTGTTACTACTTAAGGCTCGCATCTACGAAAGCATCAATTTTGCAGCGCAACTCACAGGCAAACAATTCTTCCGAAAGCTATTTTCAAACCTGATATACTTTTATTAAATTTCAATAAAACCAAAATCATATATAAAGTTTCACTGTAACATTTACAATACTACGCCGTTGCGTTCCAAAATATATAAATATAGATCATAGTAATAGAATCACTGAACATACTCCTTCACTGGGTTCCACAAAATATATCAAGTTATAATTATTTTTAGGCATTTTTCCGCTGCTCCGCTCAAACGTAAAAACCTAATAAATTTCATCACAACTAATGCACGGAATTCAAAGTATTACGTGAAATATAAGCAAAATAAAAAGTTAAGGACTGCCTTAATAACGTCTGTATGAACGATTTATAAGTTCGCTATTTGTTTATAACCATGTTTTATTACACAATATGATATCGTCGATGTAATGAAATGTTTAATAATAAATAAGAGAATGACTTGTTAACATTTACTCACGCAAAACTTACAGCAAAAATGTATATATAAAGTAGTAAAAGCAAGATACTTATGCGAATTATTATACTACATATCGAAACCTAAATACAATAATAGTACATTATAATATTTTCCAAATCATCTTACTTTCGCTATTTATACGATACTTTAAGAATACAATTTTATCCGTATAAAAAAGCAATCAACAACCATACAATAGCTTCGAGTCTGCTGCTTAAATAATGTCAACGGTTAATGTACGATGAAAAGTCTTAGTGCAACTCTGGCTAATTCGATAACGATAATAGATAATTCGTGCAAGTCGAAGAGTTAATAATACACGCTTTGTATTCTCGCGTCGCGTCGCTATTTTCCTTAACAGTCCGTTCGCTATAAAAACCAACTATGAAACTAGTTGAGCTCATCCTACAACCACGACGCAGTCCCATTTCAGAAAAAGGGTCAAACACGAATCTATTTAGCAGTGGTGCATGTCAATGAAGTTCTGCTTGTTTTTATAGATTGGACCCCAAGAGCCATAGTCGGACTTTGTGCTTTTATCACGCGGACGTGACGTACTTTGACGAGACTCTGCAGTCAACTTCTCCTTTCTGAAAGTTAAATACAGCATAAATATCGTCGTCGGAGTTATGATTTCTTGTATCGCCATCCCTTAATTTCACGTATTAATTACAATCAGACAATTACGGATTAATTCATAAGTCGTGAAGAAAAAACGTCCAATTATTTCATCATCAAACAATCGAATCATTTACTGGCCAACTCGTTAATCTAATGGTAAAACCGTGTCCATTAAATGGCGCGATGTGATACCAAGAATAATATATATTTAACTGCAACGAGAGGATGAATTTGGAATAGGTAAATCACCGAGAATACTTTAAACTAATACGAGTCGCGAGTAAATCATTCCATTTGAAGGAACAAATATCATTTCCAAAAAGCAAACCAGAAACGCCGAGGAAGGAATGCATTATCCGCGATTAAAAAGTGCGGTTAAAAAATGAATTATGTCCCTCGTTGCACTCACTTGACATCCTGGTAAGGTTCTTTGATGTTCGAACCCGGAGCAACTGTGTATCCCATCTTGCGATGCAAATCCTTTTTGACGTTCTTTTTTGTTCAATTGCAAATCGTCGATCGCTTTGGGTTCACCAACAACGATGATTCAATCCGCGAGTCAAAAACTGGTCGAGGAATCAACAATCAGCATTAATTATTAATAACCGAGCGGCGATCAGACCGCGATTTGAATGCGCGTGGCAATTAATTGATTCATTTACAATACTCACCGTCTACGGTACGTGATGCAAATGAACAAGAACTAATAACTCCAAGTAGTTTCCAGCGTTACCACGTCGACTGCCTTTCCGCGTTCGAAGGTTTTTTGCGAGCCTAAAAGAATATATAATTTTATTAGCTGTTGCAACGCGTAGAATTAAATCGAATTTTATTGTCGCGTCCGCGGCCTGGAACCCGGTGCTCGCAAAATTACGATATAAAGGTAAAAAGTCTTGAAGGTATGTATTATAAGAATTGTACCACACCGTGTAACAATGAAAATGAGTCTTCTCATTTGCGGAAGCTATTATATATCGAAAATAAATGTTTACCGTAGTTCATGGTAATTTTGATCGAAATTTTTGATATTTGCTTTGTTTTATTCGTGAATATCCTGAATAATTACCTGACGCTGGGAAAGAATTGCGGAAAACTGCCTTCGCAATATAAAAGCTTGCACCTCATCGACACATAGATTTTGCACTATTAAGAAGGCAATTAAGTTCAGCTTCGGCAATGATTCGCCTGGAATCGACTAAGTAACACCGTCCGAACCAAAAAATCTCCAGACTTCAAACCAAATACAAAGAGTTAGGTTCGGTGCTGAAACTCGCAATTGAATTACGGTGCCTGAACAAAACTGGTACCGATACGAGGAATCGGTGGCTTTTACGTTCTCCAAGATTCCCTCTCTCGGGTGTCAGATTTCTGCACAAAGTGGGGAAACCCGAGATCAATCACGTTGATTTAATGAGACATTTTTTTGCACCGCCAATTCATAACTGTGCCGTTCTTTTCGCCGCGATTAATGTCCCCCGCATTTTATTAATTATGTTAAATTTTGCGATTGGCGCGAGGCTGACGCGGATACAGACTTTTTCGATTGCCACGGTTACCAACCGAAGCAAACGAAATTTGGTAACGGGAAATAGATAAGGACGTTTCATTCGTGACAATAGTCACGTAGCCGCGCCTATAATAATTAAGCGTGTGCGTAAAGCTGGCAATATTTTTTTTCTTCTCTTCGGACGCTTTTGGTGGGCATAATAAGAGAAAGATTAAATTTCTCTTTTAATGGCACATTTAACGAACGAAATTTGGAACGCCGTTTATTGCAGGAAGTTTTAAAACTCATGTTCTCTCCTGAATTAAAAGCGCCATTTTAATTCAAGAGGACATTCTGCGAATCCGTGACGACATAGCAACAGAAGTTGCATCAGATTCTTGTTTTCCATGTTTTTTCTTTTTTTTCGTTTTTCCATCGGTGAGTTCAATTTTTGTATTAAAAAATACATTTATAGGTGTCACTCGTCTAACGTTTGAAGTCACAAAAAATTATGCGGTTTTGTATGTTTATTTTTATCATATTTATTTCTTTCAGCAAAAATAACAAAATTAAACTATAGAATTAAAGATTTTGTATTATTTTCGACCATGCGATAGTCATAAACGAAGAAAAGATTTCGCATATAATCGACGGTTTATTACAAATTATTAAGCGTACGTTAAATGTATAGAAAAAGTCAATAGTTCAATTAAAAATAATTCGATAAATAAACATTTATTCGTTGCACGTAAACTGTTACTGTAAAGTTCGGTCATTTTTATACCCGAACTGTTGTTATATCCTACTGTTATACTATGTTAATTTAGCAGTTTTTACTGAGCCGGTTAATAATTCTTATGCAAAATTTTTTCCCCGTGTACAATACGAACAATATACCGCGATTTGCATTTTTGTGGGGAACTCATTAATAAGAATTAATGTTCGATGATGCAACGACAATATACTTGTTTATGTCTTTTGACAAAAACGACGATAATTGCAACTGAATGTAAAATTATACACTCTTAGAAATAATCTATTTGACGTAAAATTATAATGTTTTGATACAAATTAAAAAAGAAAACAAAACATATAAACACATGAAATAAACAAAGACGTATGGAATATATCTATTTTCTTTAATTATTTGATGAGTTTATATTTTGTGTCCTTTTTCAATTTATCTTTAAAATTCTATAATCTTGAGACAAAATGGATCGTTTTAAGAGTGTATGATTAAGATTATTGTAATAAATTGATTTTTTTTGTTTTGGTTATTGCTAGAAGATATCATTATCAAAGAATGAACAAATCATGTTTAATTATACGGACTATATATATATAATTGGCCAATAATTAGTCCCAAAATGGGGTACTCGAATTTCGAACGTTGCAAAATATATTTTGGTTTCTAAAAGTTAGCACGACACACTGCAACCAATTTATTATAAAGGGACTCGTTATTTCCCCCCACCATCGCTGCAATGCAAGTGAGATTGTACTTTTTCCACACATGTATATAATGTTAAACTAGTCCCGACTGCGTCATTTTTAAATTTAGCCATAGGCGGGAAACGTTCACAAGCGAAGGCTTAAATCCGAACAAATAAGATAGCAGGAAGTTGATGGAACGTTGCGAGAATATTGCACAAGACATCACCCCCAGCAGAGCAAAAAATTCCGACTGTATTTTTACACGCTGGCTTTGTTGTTTTTGCACTTCTTTTCGTACGGATGAAACTTTGCGTCCCTTTCCATGTGTTCGATACGATAATGATAATAATAATTGTATTAATATTAACAACAAAAATAATATAGCAAAACAACAACGGTCCTTAATTTGTTTTAATTAAGGCTTTATTTTTGGTTTCGAACGACCCCTCGCCACTGTTTGAATAAATTCCAAATTGTTATTCTTGCCAAGTTTTATTTATTTCTTCATTCGTTTTCACCACCTTTCTTTGTTCAAACTTCAAGAGCTGCTTTTCATGCTCGCTCCAAGACCTTTTATTTCTAACACTCAAAGATCTTTTCTTTGTTCTTTCTCCGTGAGCACCGCCTCGGTACAGTTTTTCGCGCGAATCTCACTTTTAAGGCATTTTGGATTATCCGTCGGTATGCCCCGCTCGTCTTTTACACCTGCACACGCAGCTGAGTGCTCTTTGCAAACAATTTCCTTACTGCGGACGGTGCTCCTAAAGGAGAATACATTTTGTTAAGACAGTTCGAGCTTACCTGCTTTGGAAACAAGATATGTCCCAAGTGTAATTACAAGGGAAATGTTTTCTTTGATGGCAGATCGAGTTTACTTTAACTTTTAATTTATTCGTACACGCGAGACATCAAATAATGTTTTTCGGGGCATTACATATATAATAAATACATTTCACGCAAATGATTATCGTGTTTTTAATTAAATATGTTAATATTGTTATATTTGGTAATTTTAATAACCTAGACGTTATACAATGCGTTCAACAAAATTAGATTTTAAAGGTTTCTATTTTCTAATAAAAAATAATAATAAATGTACAACATAAATACTGATTAAGTAAATTTACTTGTTTATATAATATATACATAGGTTTGTATTTTATGTATAAGTTCTATTATCTATTATTATATATTATAATATTATATTATTATATTTTTATTAATTTTTTTTATTATATTATTATATATATATTAATCATCTATAATGAAAAATATAAAATTACATTATATTTATATACATATTTATTTTCTAAATATATAACAGAACAACTCTTTAAACCTGTATAATCATTATAAATAATGATTAAATTTTATTATTGTTATTTCTATTTAATATATTATATCAAAATGATAAAATTGTAGTAGAATTGTATATAATCTGACATGTAAAATGCATGCGATATATAAATTTTAGATAAGTACGACATCATTGACACCAGAAAAAAAGAAATAAAAACAGCGACGGGATATTTCTCACTGTATTTACTAAATTAGTAGGGAAAGAGATATAGATAGAGCGAACAACTTCGCTGACTTCAATGTTCGACATATTATTCGAAACACTTTTAAGCTGAATCTGCAGTAAGAAATTGTGAACAACACTTTAAATTTTAAATTACCCTCGTAATTTAGAATCAAAATATACGATAACTTAATTTTAGTAGAATTAGATCATCCTAAAAAATATTGAACACGTGTTTTCGAAATTATTCAATAGAATGCATCTTTTACGAGATACTTCACAATTTCCGGTGCAGCACCCTATATACATATAGGTACCACAAAAGCATTTGGAAGCATATAATAAATATTTAATATTAAAATATTTTATTTTATATTTATATTTTCTGTATTTTCAAATATAACGCGAAGTGAATTTTAAATTATGTTTAATCTGAAATTAATTAAATTCAAAATTAAGTATTGGATGAAAAATGAATTTGTAACTACACGGGAAAAAATAAAATTGAAATTTTACTATAAAATAAACGAAACTAACCCTGGAAGGAACAAACTTCAAATTTGTCTAATAAATTATGGTAAAATAGTGGCATAAACATAGTATTTTCTTTCTTGTTTATGAGACAAATTTGCAGTTTGTTCCTTCCAGGGTCAGTTTCGTTTATTTTATATTAAAATTTCAATTATATTTTTCTCCGTGTATATATATTTTTATATTATAATTTAAATTCAAATAAAATTAAGCTTACAATATATGTATTGTAAGGTCAAGCTATAATATTATCAAGACATTGTTTAAATAAGAATGAAAAAAGATGTTTAATTTGTATAAATTACTTTTTTAAGAAATTTTAATATTATATCGACTTGTTATATTAAACTTACATTATATTAATTCAAATATTAAACTTAAGCAGTTTTCATTCTTATATTTTAAGGTATTAATGAATAACACACGAACATTCTCAACGAAATTTAAATAATTCTTGATCTGAATAGAAAAAGTAAATAGTTGAATGACAACGAGATAAATTTGCCAGTTGTAACGCGTTTTGACATCGAACTGTATGCTGAGTCATTTCTTCTTAATAGAAAAAAATCATTTATTTACGTCACTACAGTAAGAAATATACATTAATAAATTACAAAAAATTAGCAATCATATTTGTCAATGAGCTGAACGCATTGATTGAAACGAAATTCCTTAATTCAGTTTAATTCGATTAAATTATGTTCAGTAGACATTTTTTAAAAGTAATTTTTCATCATTTCATGAATCCACTTGATGCTTCATTTTAAAGAAAAAATAATTTTCGATTAGTAAAAACTGTATAATATTGATAACTTGCAGTATTTATTATTTTTTTATATTATAAGTATATATTATTTTTCATTTTTTTACATATATTAAATTTTAAACAGACTATAACTAGTGCCGCATTTGGAAAGTAACAATATTTTCTATTAATAAAGGATAGACAATGCTATTCAGATAAGCCTGTCTTTTTTTAATAAAAAATATTGTTACTTTCCGAATGCGCCATTAAATTTCTAATTCAAAATAAAATAGTTCAACGCCCGCATTACTTTAATTAATTTGCCTATATGTACATAAACTCGTGCTCCGGTATTTTTACATACAATCCACTTTGGGATACTATAATTACGGGTCTCTTGATACAAATGTTTACCAAAAAATTTAATCTGTGACTCAAATGTGATATGTGATAAATACCGTAAACATTAAAATTTAACCGCAATCAAAATGTATTTCAGTTATTAGGGCGTCTTATGAATCTTTATTTCAAAACAAACATTTTACAGTATGCCTATATTTCAACAGGATAAGTAAATCAATCTGTCAATATCGTAATCACATTTTCATAGTCAATCTTCTATAATAGCATACAGAGAAGTGTAGCATAGGGACTCGGACTGATTTTGGAGCCCCTGCTGCTCACGCTCAACATAAATTACATCAGAAAATAACTGGAGTACTATAATAAAATCTGAATGTTTATTAATGAAACAATGCTCCGTTACTTAAAAGTTTATAAATTGTGGGAATAAAATTGAGGAGGATGTGTTAGAACGACTGATTAAACAAACCAATGTGATTGTAACATATACATAAATATATAGAAATATGTTAAGATAGAAAATTTTCTCGATGTAAAAATATTAAAAATATTATATTACTTTTTATATATTATAATATATATAATTATAAACATTAAAAATTAAAATATCCGTTAAATAAAATATTATATCAGGGCATTAAACAGTTGACTAATTTGTTTTTAAAATATTTAATTTACTTTTATACATCCTGTACACTGTTAAAAATATATAATATATGTGTCTTATTTAAGACACAAAGTGACTTAATGAAGACGCCTAAGTGTCTTAATCAAATGCACAATATCATGTATCAAGACGGCTAGTGACTTAAATAAGTCA